>QODF01000074.1:944721-971492 GCA_024372805.1 Oostethus manadensis
GCTGATGTTTGGCAACTCGAACCTTCAGCTCCCTCCATAGATTTTCTATGGGATTAAGGTCTGGAGACTGACTAGGCAACTCCATGACCTTAATATGCTTCTTCTTGAGCCAATCTTTTGTTGCCCTGGCCGTGTGTTTTGGATCATTGTCATGCTGGAATACCCAACCACGACCCATCTCACACAACACTTGACGGTACATGGCCCCATCCATCCTCCCTTTGATGCGGTGCATTTGTCCTGTCCCCTTGGCAGAAAAACACCCCCAAAGCATAATGTTTCCACCTCCATATTTGACGGTGGGGACGATGTTTTTGGAGTCGTAGGCAGCATTCATCCTCCTCCAAACACGGCGAGTTGAGTTGATGCCAAAGAGCTCAATTTTGGTTTCATGTGACCCCAACACTTTCACCCAGTCTTCCTCTGAATCAGTCAGATGTTCAGTGGCAAATTTCAAACAGGCCTGTAGATGGACTTTCTTGAGCAGGGGGACCTTGCGGGCACAGCAGGATTTCAGTCCTTTACGGCGTAGTGTGTTACCAACTGTTTTTCTGGTGACTATGGTCCCAGCTGCCTTGAGATCATTGACAAGTTCCTCCCGAGTGGTTCTGGGCTGATTCCTCACCGTTCTCGTTATCATTGAAACTCCACGAGGTGAGATCTTGCATGGAGCTCCAGACTGATGGAAATTGGCGGTTAATTTATGTTTCTTCCATTTGCAAATAATTGCACCAAATGTTGTCACCAAATGGCAATGGTCTTTAGCCCATTCCAGCCTTGTGTAGATCCACAATCATGTCTCTGACATCCTTGGAAAGCTCTTTGGTCTTGGTCATGGTGCAGAGTTTGGCATCTGGATTGATTGATTGCTTCTGTGGACAGGTCTCTTTTATACAGGTAACGAGCTGAGAGGGCTGCCAATGTCAGCTCGTTACCTGTATAAGATCCACCTGGGAGCTAGAGATCTTGCTGACGGAAATATTAAATACTTATTTCCTTCATGGAAATGCAAATTAATGTATAACTCTTTTTTTTTTTGTCATTGTTGTCTCTCAGTGTTCAAATAAACCTACAAATGAAATTACAGACTGATCATTTTTTTGTTAGTGGGCAAACTTACAAAATCAGCTGGGGTTCAAATAGTTTTTTGCCTCACTGTATAAATGATTTTAAAATGAATTTTTAACCATTTAATTATTTTTTTAAATGTCATACAAAACAACAAAAACATTGTTTTGGGAAAATAAGTTTGCGGAAAAAGTCATGTTACAAAAAATAAACTCAACATTTGTTTTGATTTCAATGGCATGTGGAACACCACTGTGTTCAATTTTAAAACCACCATTATTCTTAATGGTGGATTATTCTTAATATATGTAAATGATTTAGCGTCTGTCTTGATTATGACTTTCTTATTACTATTTTCATTGTTTTGATACTAACCTTTTAATTTCCTGCCAAAACATGTTGTTAATAATATATTTTAATGTGATCGCTTGAATTATTCAATATGGTTCAAAGCAAAAAAAAAAAAAAAACATCATTAAATATAAAAAAATCAAATTATATGTGCCAGACACAAAACAATTAATAGTGATCAAAATAAAATGTACATAGATGATGAAGATATACATGTTTCTTCTGTGTTTGGATAGATGAGATGTTGTGCTGGAAAGAACATAATGAACACATATGTAAAAAATAGTAAAGTCAATTGGAATCATAACCAAAATAAGACATTTAATTCATTTGTAATGTCTCATAACATTTGACTTCAGTTTAATGTATCCTTAGTTGAGGTATTGCAATATTGAATGGGGAAGTACCTTTATAACTTAAACAAAAGACTCCTACTGCAGAAAAAAATGTCAGAATTGCTACTCTTTCCAAACCTGACGCTCCAAGGGCACCCTTGTTTCTTAAACTATGACTTTTAAATATTTCTCATATTAATACCTTTCTGACGTGCCTGTTTGTGTGACTGGCCAACATACACCAAATATTATTTTGTGCAAAACTGTAAATGTCATAATTGTCCAACAAATCTGCATTTACCATAGCAAAAAGCAACTACTTCTCAGCATCACATCAGATATCACGGTGCTTATTTATGAAATGAAAATATACACCTAGTAGATAACCATGACCTTATCTAGTTACAAACATCGCTTAAAACAAAAGCTACTAGAAGAGTATTCCTGTTCATTTTTGCTTTGACATAAAATGTAAATTTTTATTGAGAAATTGCCAGAAAATTGCTCTTTTGTTTTATTTGTTCCCATGGACTGATGTTCGTATAAGCCTATTTGGCTTCTACCACTCCCTTGCACATTTGAATGTTGTCTGTGTGTTTTACCGTACTCTACTGTAATTAATTGTACTTTTAACTCAGTGATAAACAAATCAACTCAACATATTATTAAAATAAAATCAGAATTACAAGAAGAACATTTACAAAAAGAATGTTGAAATAGTTGGAGGGAATGAAACAACTGTAGGAATGGAACAAACAGCTGTAATTCTACCAGAATCAAGTCAAAATGGTCGCAAAATAAACAAATAACCTTATAAAGGGAAAAATAATGTCATTTTAGCAGCGTAAAGTTCAAATATTTTTTGAAAGTCGTAAAATTATGACAAACAATAGTTTTAATTTTGGGAAAATTAGGTTGGGGGAAATGTTATGGGAGTAAAGTCATCATGAGAAGAAAATTTATGAATATTATTTTAAGAAGATTAAATGTTTGAAAAAAAGAGCAATATGCTTTTCCACTTGTATCACAAAGCTGACATGCATTTTTTTCATGAAATACACATTCTTATCATATTTACTTCACAAAATATCACAGCGGCCCTTGCATTTTTATATTTTTCATTCGGACATGCCTGCATTAGATCGATAGTCACACAATGACATGCTTGTTGTACTTCCACAGGCCTGCAGGCAGAAATAAAGATCTGAGAGTTCAATGTACACACGCCGTCCGCCCACTTGTGTTCCAAACAGGACATTGGACTATCTCGTCTGACCAGCAAGCAGACTCCGCACGTCAAAGCCTGAGAGAAAGGCCTTTGTGCTGCATGACATGTGGAGCCGGAATGGAGCAGGGAACAATATGCAAATAAACATGCGTCTTATGGTTCAAATATACAGTCACACGCGCTCATTGCAAATCGCCTCCAGTGCACATTAGCGTGCACGTACATGTTGGATATTTGCTATTTTCACACCCACGTGTTGCCCGTGTGTGGCATTCTGTGGGCGCATAAATAAATACTTTGACCCAAAAATAATCACTACTGGGAGAAAACATTGTTAATGTTACACTTTCCGGTGGACATAAATATAGTTCTTGTGACAATATCCTGACAGTGTGCTTCACATGACAATAAGTAAAGCTATCTTGAGTGCAGTAGTGACACGGCAACATATTTGAAAAGCAATGTTTGCCTACGCAATGTTTGAAACTCCTGCCAGCTGACCTCCACCTTTCATCGTTTTCTAAAAATGACACGCATGCCATCCCACCCAAGACTAGATGTCACGGACATTGTTTTTTGGGCTAAATCTGGTCGGTCCGTCATTGCCTTGACTTTGCCCAAATAGACATTGAAACTGGTTCAGTTTAGTTTAGTCCGACTGATTTGGTCCAAATATAGCCCAAAAACAGACGCTTCAACCAAATTTAGACAGGAATGGGACTTTATAGAAACTCACTTTTCAACCAAATCTAAATGTTGTTTCAACGAATGGTAATTATGTTTTTTCAGCTAATTTTTGCTAGGAGGGATGTATGAAGAAAATACATTTATGACATTTGTATTATTTGTAATATAAATTAGATGTAACATCCATTTTTGTTTGTGCAGACTACTGAATATATTATCCATCCGTCCATTTAATTGCTATGCCGCTTATAATTTCATAAAAATGCATTATATTCCAAATTAATGCAAATAATGAACTATAATGATTACATTTTGTTGTTTTGCTCTACCCATATCCAAGCAATGTTTATTATAATACAGTTTTCAATTATAATATATTATTTAAAAATTATAGTATAATATTGCTAAAACTTCTTCTTTTCCTTTCGGCTTATCCCTTCAGGGATCGCCGCAGCGAATCAATTTTCTTCTGTTTGATTCACATGTTTTGATTTTGGCAAAAGTTTTACGTCGGACACAACCCTCTGTATGAGGGATCTCAAATGACAATTACTAGCCTATATATTTAAATAAATTAATATACATTTTTTTATGCTAGTACCGAAGCTTGCATAGTTTACTAAAGTACTGTTTTATATTTTCTCTGTTATGTTTAAATTACAATTTTTTAAATTTAATTGCTTTAAAAAAATTGATAAATTATGTAAGCAGCAAAGTTTGTACAAGCAAGTACAAAACTAGGCAAAATAACATTAGCTCTGAGCTAGTGCAGTTTATTACAGTACAGTTTTACATTTTATCTGAAAATTATTTTCTTTAATTTCTGGGGGTTTTATGCATATTAAAGATAAAACAAAACTAGGCTAAATAATATTAGCACCAAGCTAGCCCAGCTGTAAACTGTACTGTTTTATATCAATGCATCCATTTTCCAGCCCAGACTTCCCTCTCCTCGTCCACTTCGTCCAGCTCTTCCCGGCGGACGCATAGGCGTTCCCAGGCCAGCTGAGAGACATAGTCTCTCCAACGTGTCATGGGTCTTCCTCGAGGCCTCCTACCGGTTGGACGTGCCCTGGAAACCTCCCCAGGGAGGCCTCCAGGAGGCATCCTAACCAGGTGCCCGAGCCACCTCATCTGGCTCCTCTCAATGCGGAGGAGGAGCGGTTCTACTCCGAGTCTCTCCCAGATGACAGTGCTTCTCACCCGATCTCTAAGGGAGAGCCCAGCCACACTGCGGAGAAAACTCATTTCGGCCGCTTGTACCCGCGATCTTGTTCTTTCAGTCACTACCCAAAACTCATGACCATAGGTGAGGGTAGGAACGTAGATCGACCGGTAAATTGAGAGCTTTGCCTTTCGGCTCAGCTTTCTCTTCATCACGACAGACCGGTGCAGAGTCCGGATCCCTGCAGACGCCGCACCAATCCGCCTGTCCATCTCACGTTCGATCCTTCTCTCACTCGTGAACAAGACCCCGAGGTACTTAAACCCCTCCACTTGAGGCAGGACCTCATCCCCGACCCGGAGATGGCAATCCAGCCTTTCCCGGGCGAGAACCATGGACTCGGACTTGGAGGTACTGATTCTCATCCCAGCCACTTCACACTCAGTTGTGAACCGATCCAGTGAGAGTTGAAGGTCACTGCTCAATGAAGCCAGCAGTACCACATTATCTGCAAAAAGCAGAGACCAAATCCTGTGTTTACCATACCAAAACCCCTCAGCGCCCTGGCTGCGCCTAGAAATTCTGTCCATGAAAGTAAGGAACAGAATCGGTGACAAGGGCTGCGCAGCCCTGGCGGAGTCCAACTTTCACTGGAAACGGGTCCGACTTATTGCCGGCAATGCGAACTAAACTCTGACACCGGTCATTCAGGGAACGAACCGCCTGGATTAGGTGGTCCAATACCCCATATTTCCGGAGCACTCACCACAGTATTCCCCGAGAAACACGGTCGAATGCCTTCTCCAAATCCATAAAACACATGTAGACTGCTTGGGCAAACTCCCATGCACCCTCAAAGACCCCGCCAAGAACATAGAGTTAGTCCACTGTTCCACGACCAGGACGAAAACCACACTGCTCCACCTGAATCCGAGATCTGACTATCTAGCGGATCCCTCTCTCTAGAACCCCTGAATAGACCTTAACGGGAAGGCTGAGGAGTGTGATCCCACGATTGTTAGAGCACACCCTCCGGTCACACTTCTTGAAAAGCGGGACCACCACCCCGGTTTCCCAGTCCGGGGGCACCGACCCCGATGTCCACGCGATGCTGCAGAGTCGTGTCAACCAAGACACGCCCACAGCATCCAGGGCCTTAAGGAACTCCGGGCGGATCTCATCCACCCCCGTTGCCTTGCCACCAAGGAGCTATTTGACCACCTTCGGTAACCTCAGCCCCGGAGATAGGAGAACCCGCCTCAAAGTCCCCGGGGACTGCTTCCATGTTGGAAGACGTGTCGGTGGGATTAAGGAGGTCTTCAAAGTTTTCCCTCCATCGGTGTACAACATCTCGAGTCGAATTCAGCAGCACACCGTCCCCACCATACCGGATGTTGACTGTGCACTGCTTCCCCCTCCTGACACGGCGGATGGTGGTCCAGAATCTCTTCGAAGCCATTCGGAAGTCGTTTTCCATGGCCTTTCCAAACTCCTCCCATGTCCGAGATTTGCCTCAGTGACTGCCAGAGCCGCAGACCGCTTGGCCTGCCGGTACCTGTCCGCTGCCTCCACAGTCCCATGGGCCAAAACGGCCTGACAGGACTCTTTCTTCAGCTTGACGGCATCCCTCACCACTGGACTGTTTTATATTTTCTCTCATATTTTAAAATTAGATTTTTTTACCATTTCTGGTTTTTTTGGGAAGGTTAATATACTTTTGAAAAACAACAACAACAAAAACAAGCTAGGTAATTTACCTGGCAAAGTTTTTACATGCACTGTACAATCTATCCATCCATCCATTTTCTGTGCCCTTATCCTCATTGGGCTCATGGGGTCTACAGCCAATATTAATTCAGATTAGTTAATTTAAATAACAGTATCGTATGTGATATAATCAAAATAATTAAGATTTAGCTAACTAAATAATACACAAACATTTAGATTTTGGTGTTCAGTTTGCTCAGCATACACAGCGGTCGACCAATATTACAGAAGTTACAATGTGAAAGATGCAACTCCATCCTTGCGTGTACAAGCCAGTGTACCATGTACATTCATTTAAAATGCAGGTCAGGTCCGGCATCAAAATGTGGCGCAACAAAATTCACAATAAACGCAGTCAAATGTCAAGGGAGACTCATTTGGATTATGAAGTCTCCTTTGGCAAAGAAATTTTGCTCAGCATTTAAAGGCAGCTTGACTCCCATTCAGCTGTTATGATGCTGGACAAGACAAAAAATTGTTATATAGTGTTGCTTTGATGAAAAACATACCAGTATTAACACAGAAGATAAGATAAAATGAGACTGATCTGTTCTTGTGAGTCCTGAGGCGCTACAAATGAGACATTTAAATGGATTCAGATCCATAAACTGCTCAAAAGCTTTCATTTGAATAGTAATGTGAGCTGGAATAGCTTTGGATGCCTCCATTTGGGATTTATTTTCCGCTGCAGGGAAAAAAAAGAAAAAGGAAATGAAATACCGTAATCACCCTCATGTCGCTTTCCGGAAGAATAGAGTGTTCCAGGTTGTATACTAAACTAGTGTTTAAAATGCACCCTGGAGCAGCTTTGAGTCCATCAGCGAGAAATCAAGACGAATCATGAGCTCATGTAAAATAGGAAAACCGGGATTGAAGCTTAAATCCATAAAATAGAATGCCACAACCGGAAAAACAAATACAAGTGGAAATGTAGGTGATAAAAAAATTTACTTTTTGTGACACCAATCCATTGATGACGCCTGCATCCTTGGGCTACGTGCACCTCGGACTGCCTCCCTGCTGCCTCATGAGATGTCCCTCGCCCCTCTCTCCCCGCCTTGGTCCTCTTTACCTCCAGAGCAGCACCCCGATTTAAAACTGCGAGGTGTACCGCCTGTAAGCTTGCCCAGCGATGCTCCACAGAAGGTGGGGGAGTGCGGCTGGGACCGGGGCTTCCAGTAACCTGGAAACACCCTGGAAGCCCGGGAGCTTGGTCAAGGAACTCACACTTTGCCAATCGGCGCCAGAATGTAGTCATTGATGCTAATTTGGTGTAAGAATGCAGAAAGACGTATTAGAACAGCTGGTTTTAGTGGCCCGCGGCATTTTCTAAAAATAAAATGTAAAAGGAAATCTAAAGACTGGGGTGCTGGTTCCCCTTTTTAAACAGAAGAAACCAAAGGGTGGATACGTTTAAGTAAGTCTTGAGGAAGACCCAGGACACGTTGGAGAGACAATGTCTCTCAACTGGCCTAGGAACTCCTTGGGACTTGCCAGGCATGTCTGGGCTTCCCTGCTTAGACTGCTGCCCCCTGCAACCCGACCTCGCTGAAAAAGAGCCGCGCTGCACAAAAGGCTCGGTCCCCATGCCACGGAGGCTGGTGTGGGGAACCTGAAGGACCATGCTGCCTAATAATTTGAGGTGGTGTGTGGATGTTTGGGGAGTAAGTGATTATTGTAGATAAGTGGGCGCCTGACCGCTGATGCAATTATGGGTGAGCAGATGGGTTTTGTATTCAATGCAGGATGAGACCGACAATTCTGGGGGGACTGCTTTAGATGTATGTTAATATTTGGATGTCCTTGCCCAGGATCTTAATAAATTGGATGATACGATAGAGCAGCCTTGAGGAGATAAAGGTTTCTGCATGTTTCAGCTTTTATAGCCACTGCTTCAAAAGTTGACAGGGAACATAAATGTCCTATCATACAAATCAGCAGAAATGTTTGTTTGCCAAAAAACATGATGGATTCCCATGTCGAAAGCTGCTTGGCTGTTTCCTGCTAACTGATTAGCGATGTTATATATGACCTCATCCCCTCTGCTTTTAGTGAAAACGATATGAGCCTGTGGGCAATAAAGTGGCATAAGCTTGGTTATCTTCCCATTCGGGAGGCGAGTTACAGCCTCGTTGTTTTTTTTTCCCAGGCTGTAATCAAAGGAGGTATGAGGGAGCCTCGATTGTATTCTCTTTATAGTATTTTGTTGATTACTAAAATAGAAACTTGATTTCTTTGTGTTATCTTAAAGAAAAGGCATCTCTTGCACTGGCTCTCATTAGACTGTACAGGTGTATCTGACAGAGTCAGTGAGTGTTTACATTTGCTCATAAAACACTTGCAGCTGAAAAAGCAATCGTGCAAATGCAAAAGTCATTCCATAAATAAGATCTGCTGGCATCATGCACTCATGAATGCGGCAAAAGTTATCTATCACCACTAAATCTCATGATTTAGCTTAGTGCCACTCAATGAATATGACTACAGTTATCGACAGAAGTATTTGGACAGTACACTTAACCCTGCATATTTTGGAGCAGCCTTTTATTATGGCCAGCCTAAGGCACACTTAATAATCCCAATAATCATGCCGGCTGCCACATCTTTGAAGTGGATGGATTATCTCAGCAAAAGAGAAGTGCTCACTAACACAGATTTAGATAAATTTGTGAACAATATTTCAGAGAAATAGGATTTTTGTGTACATATGCAGAAAACACTTACACTTTTTCAAGACGATCAGATTGTTGAGCTGCACAAGAAAAGGCTCTGGCAGTGCGACATTGCTGCTGAGGTTGGATGCAGTAAGACAGTCATTTGCACTTCTAAAAACCTGATCTCTGTCATCCTTCGTCATCCTTTTTAAGCCCACCTGTGGCGACCGGATGGCACTCGATGATTCTCACTCCTCGCTTTATGTTCCCTGCCTTCAGATTATCTTGCCTCTGCTGTTGGCCCATCTCCGATGCCATCCAGTCCAGTCAGTCTAGTCTGCAGCATGTTAAGTAACTCCGCCAGTATTATTTTGGATTTTGCTTGGCGCCTTTTGTGTTGCTCTGCAATATAGATTTCTGTTACTGAACTCCAAAGGACACTGTTAAAGAATTGTTGAAGCTTACCTCCAGTCGCCTCTGCATTTTGGGAATCCAGTGTCACAACACGCATAGCATCACAGTTATGGTACAAAAAATTCAAATGGTAGAGCCATAAAATGTCGTCGGCTGATACGCAGGAAGATCCAAAAGTCTAAATGAAGATTCTTACTGGTGCCGAGTGCAGTCCACTAACCAAAAATGGTTTTAAGAACAAAAAAAACCTCTTCCAAGGCCTCGTCTCTTTCAACAGCCCAAAATTGCCCCTTTGGTATTTAAACGAGTGCACCAAACATGGATGTTGAAATGTGAAAAAGTTTTATTCTCTGATGAAAAACCACAACCTTGACAGTTCCGTTAGCTTCCAACATTACTGGTATGAGAAGAGATCCCACCTGAGATGTTTTCCACACGGCACAGTGGAGGAGGCGCCATCATTGTCTGGGCTGCTTTTTCCTTCAGTGGAACAATGGAGCTTCAGGTTTTGCAGGGGCATCAAATGGCGGCTGGCAAGGTGTAGATGTTTCAGGGGGCACCCCTCAGGACTGAAGACCCTTGTCCGAGTGGTAGTGATTGTATTTTTCAACAAGACAACACGGAAGTTCACTATGCCCACCTGTCAAAGGACTTCTTCCAGGGGAAAACCTAATTCTTTTGGACCACCCTGTATGTTCCCCTGATCTAAATCCAATTGAGAACATTTGGGGATGGATGGCAAGGGAAGTTTTAAAAAATTGACATCAGTTCCACACAGTGGATGACCTCTGTGAAGCCATCTTCACCTCCTGGAGCAACATTCCTGGAGTCCATTTTTGAACATTTTATTTCTATTTTACGGGTGGTTGGAATACGCTAAAACAGCAGTTCCCAGTCGCGTATCCCTTTAAACATTTGACCAGCTCATGCCTAATAATAAAGCCCCAGGCCCAGATGGTTTTCCTGCTGAATTCTACAAAGAATTCTGGACTACACTGGCGCCAACTTTTTACAAAATGTTATTAGAAATAAAGGAGAAAAATAAAATGCCTCCAACTATGAACTTAGCTAATATTACTCTCTTATTAAAACCAGGAAAAGACTCCACACTCCCATCTAGCTACCGCCCAATTTCCTTAATTAATGTAGATTTTAAAATAATCAGTAAAGCTTTGGCTAGAAGGTTAGAGAAAATTACTCCTTTCATAATCCATCCAGACCAAACAGGTTTTATTAAAGGTAGACACTCCTCAACTAACACACGAAGATTAATTAACCTCATAGATTATTCTAACATACAGAATTTGGAAACTATTATCCTTTCTCTAGATGCAGAAAAAGCATTTGACAGGGTAAACTGGAACTTCCTATTCAGGACATTAATTAAATTTGGGTTTGGACCGGGTTTTATTGATTGGATCAGAATATTTTATACCAACCCACATGCATGTGTGAGGACCAATGATCAAACTTCTTCAAGCTTTAGCCTTCACAGAGGCACAAGGCAAGGCTGTCCACTGTCCCTTTCACTGTTTTCCATATTTATCGAACCCTTAGCAGCGACCATCAGACAACATAAAGAAATCAAAGGGATCCGCACCAGAGAAATGGATCACAAAATAAGTCTCTATGCTGATGATGTATTACTTTTTCTCCAGAATACTCAAGCGTCCCTTTCCTGCACGATTCAACTTATAAACAAGTACTCATCAGTGTCTGATTACTCTATCAACTGGTCTAAGACCACAGCTCTACCCATTAACTGTCACTTTAAGGGTATACCTGATGCCATAATACGGACAGGAAATATCCGATATTTGGGTATAAACCTTTCACCCAAGTTGTCAGAGCTGACACTTGAATTACGTTCAGCTTTTGAAAACAACTGAGGGTGATCTTTTGCGGTGAAGACGTCTACCCATATCACTCATGGGGAGAGTGGCTGCTGTCAAGATGATGGTTTTACCGAAAATTAATTGTTTTCAATGATACCCACCAAACCATCCTCCAACTGGTTCAAGTCACTGGACTCCCACATCTCTAAATTCGTTTGGAAAGACAAACCATCACGTATCAGCTTAAATACGTTAAAACAAACCAAAGGCAGGGGTGGTTTAGAGCTTCCGGACTTTTCTCAGTATTTCTTACCCAATCAATTGCAATATGTCTCCAAATGGCTCAAACCGAGTTATCCAGACGAGCCATGGCTGGATATAGAGCAAGCACTGTGTGATGATCTACCATTCACCAGTTCAACCATTAAACATCATAAATGTTACAAAAGTATGAACATCAGCTCCACTCTGACAGCTTGGTGGGAATTTCTTAAAATAAACAAATGTTCCCTCTATCCATGTAAGCTGACACCCATCTGGAACAACCCTGACATCCTACAAAATAAAAGAATGATAAACTTTTCTCTGTGGAAAAACAAAGGGATAAAACACTTAGATAATATCATAGTGGAAGGAAAGTTTGTGTCATTTGATACGCTCACCTCCCAATATGGAATCAGCAGCACCAACTTTTTAGAATACCACCAAATCAAATCTATAATAGGAAAAAAATACACGCCCAATCAATTGAACCTGCAAATGCCAACCAAGGTGGCAGAATTCTGTAACCTCTGCGCCCCAAAGTTATTATCAAAAATATATAGGCTTAACAATAAAACAGAAGATTTAATACACCTACCGACTGCAAAATGGGAAACAGACCTACTCAGTAATTTGGATCAAAACACATGGATACAAATATGTTCAAATACATTTAAAATGACGAAAAACTTAAATCTACAGCTGATTCAGTTCAAAATTCTTCATAGGACTCATTATACAGGACAAAGGATGTTCAAGATGGGTCTCACAAAGTCAAATATTTGCTCACAGTGCACAAATAACTCTGTTGATAACTATATACATGCTGTGTGGTATTGTGCTCCTGTCCAAAGGTTTTGGCTTCAGGTATGTGAGGAGCTGTCCACTTGGTCCAAATGTAATATTCCAGCACACCCCACATTGTGTTTACTTGGCCATTTAGGTGGCATCAATATCGATAATAACACCTCACGTATGGTCCTTACTGCGTTATGCATCGCAAAGAAAACTATTCTCATGAATTGGAAAACAAAAGCCAATCTAAGTATGAACCAATTTAGGAACCTTTTATTAGATCATATCTCTTGTGAGACAATGTCTAGCTCTTTAAACAATCAATTTGACCAATCTCATTCACTCTGGTCCCCGGTGATTAGCTCTTTCACTTCACTCTGAGAGTTGGGCGGCTGGCGGAGGTGCCAGGGGCATACGGGCCGCTGGGGGTCCCTTGGGGAGGGGGGCTGGGCTACGCTGCTCTGCGGGGGACCGGTGTTTATCTCTGTGGAGGCTGGGGTAGGTCTGGTGCCGAGACGACCGGTTGGTGGAGGGGCGGGGAACCGTGGGTTGGGGCCTGGGTCGTGGCCGTCGGGCCCCGGGCCGGGTGGCTGGGCTGGCTGGGTGTGGGTGGGGCGGCACTCCTGGGCCCTGGGTTCCGGGGGCTGCCTCTGCCCAGGAGTGGGGGCGTATCTGACCCCCGGGGGCATCTGGGTTGGCCTGGACTCGCTGCTGTGGGGGTGGATGGGTGCGCGTCCCAGTGCCGGATTGGTGCCTGGGAGGACCAGGGTTGGGGGAGTGTACAGGGGGTTGGGCGGGTGTGGGTGTGTGTGCGCGAGTGCAGGTGTGTGTCAGTGTGTTTGTGTGTATGTTGTATGTCGTATGTTGTGTGCAGGGGATTCAACATGGGGTGTGGACACAGGGGGCAGCGGTGGGGGGTGAGGTGTGTGATTGTGCCTGGATGGTTGCTGCCTCTGTGTTGCCCGGGTTCCTCTCTAATACGAGGTGGGGATGGCGGTGGTGGTGTTCGGGGGTGTGGGCCGCCGGAATCTCCTACAGCGGCGCGCATGGTGGCTAGTGTGTGACATCTGGGTGAGGCTGCTCCCGGACAGCGGTCGCTGGGCGACCGCATTTTTTTTTTTTTTTTTTCCCTGTATTTTTGTTCATTTTGCTCTGTGACTGTTCTGGTTGTTGCTGAAATTGTGATTATTACGGTTGTTTATAATATGGTTGAAATATGTTTGTGAGGTTCTACTGCACCCTTTCTTATATCCCCCACCACACCCCCCACCCGTCCCTTTTCTGGTCATGTCCGGCATCGAAATGTGGCGCAACAAAATTCATAATAAACGCAGTCAAATGTCAAGGGAGACTCATTTGGATTATGAAATCTCCCTTGGCAAAGAAATTTTGCTCAGCATTTAAAGGCAGCTTGACTCCCATTCAGCTGTTATGATGATGGACAAAAAAAAAAAAAACATTTGACCTGAAGCCAGGTACCCCCTATTCCTGCACACTTAAAAACAAAAACCTTTTTATTCAAACTTTACTTAACTTTATTAATGGGTTAATTAATTTGAAAAGTAATTCCAGGTCTTTTGCAGGGTCACATTTGGATACAGTTTCACTTGAGCACTGACATATAAGTAATCATGGTACATATCTTTTGTTGAAGTGGGGCCCTATGAAATCCGATTTATTTCTTACCAAATTCAGTTTTATTTTTTTCCAAATTCCGTTTTCTAGAACTCTGTTTTTTTTTTACATTTTACACTTATTTTTACCAGCATCTGAGTGTGATTTTTGGGTTAATGAATAAAAGGTCCGTTAATTAAATGCAAAAACCCTTACATTTACTGATGCAATAAATCACTGGACAATTTTTGCCCAATAATTGAGCAATGGATGTAGCCTGGCTAACTTGAAACTCGAATGGGATGCACGCATTGCTATAAAATATTCAACAAAACTGTAATGTCCATGCTTGTGACTAAGGAAGCTGTAGTCACTCATAAAATTCCAACTGCATATGTAAGATATGTTTTATCACGCATGGAAACATGTATGAGTGTGAGAAATGGCTAAGACACGCTAGAAGGAGGTCCCGCCAGCTTTCGCATGTGTCATTTCAACACGTTTAGTTTAGTTTGGGAGCGGGCGGTTTAGTGTTTGTAATGAGATTCCGCTAGAATAGATAGAGTCTAAGTTTAATACCAAATTGAAGGGGAAAGTTTAACAATCACAATAGGGAAAAAAACATGCAACCAACGCGTTTTGAGAGTGCTGTGCGAGGAACTAGAACACCAAGATACATGAACATTTTAAGATTAAACATTCTTAATGCACAAAATTATCATCAAACTTACTTATTTCTTCATATGATGCAACTTCACGCTCTGCTTCCCTCCGGCTTCATTCGGGTGCACTCGTAATTGGGAGCGTTTGAAACCAAACCAAACTAGTCAGCTGTCCATACTTCTGGCGTGCCTAGCCGACATAAAGAGCTGGATAACTTCAAACTTATTACTATTAAACTCGGCTTACACTGAAACCATAGTCCTTGGTTGCCAGCATCTCAGAGACAAGATTGCAAATAATATTACTGCCCTAGATGGTCTTGTATTCACCCTCCACAATACAGTCAGAAAATGTGGTGTCATCCTCAATCCTTTAGTTTCCAAAAACAACAAGTGTCAAGAACAGCATTTTTCCATTTACCAAACATAATGAAAATCAAAAAAATTCTTGCCACTACCAGATGCAGAAAGGCTTGTTCATGCTTTTGTGACCTCCAGGTTGGATTATTGTGGCGCTTTGTTAATAGGCTGCCCTAAGAAATCTTAAAGAGCCTTCAGTTAGTCCAAAATTGTGCCGCACGAGTCCTAACTGGAACCAAAAGTAGAGTTCGTATCTAAGACTAAGACTTCCGGCTTCATCTTCCATGTATGCCTCTATTCTCTTATATCTCAGCCCAACCAGTTGAGACAGACCGCCGCCCCACAGAGCCTGGGTTCTGTCAAAGGTTTCTTCCCCAGAGGGAGTTTTTCCTTCCGTCCGTCGCTAAATGCTTGCTCGTGTGGGGTTTCAGTTGGCTCTTTGTGGCCTTTATGTGTAAAGTACCATGAGATGACCGCTGTTGTTGTTTTTCCATTGTCCAAATGCACCACTTGGTACCGCCCATCAGACACGTGGTGTCTCAGGCAGTACAGTATATATAGGGCAGTGGGTAGGCCCGGGCACTCGGCTTCTGCACGATGATTGGAGGTTAATGATCAGTCTGAGGCGGAATCCTTTTTTGACTGACAATGAAATGAGAGAATCAGCGATCTTGAAGTATAAACTTGCACCAGGGTATCTTACAAGTTTTATGTTTAGTTGTTCTGAACTGATCCAGCGACTTTGTTGAACACAACTAGGAACATTTTGTAGAATTACATATTAGTAAACAAACACTTGTATGATATGATGTAGGCAGGGAAAAAAATGAGCTTCCCTTCCTTTCATAACAGCAGCCGCCACTAAGCACATTTTATATCCAATTCCATTCAACGTACAGTTTATGTAAATAAAAAAACGAGTATTCCTTCTATGCGTATCCCTGTTCATTGCTTCAGATGTCAGCCATTGAAAATGTTCCTGTGAGACGCTTTTTCTTACCAGACAGCAGGAGTGAATACCTTGCTTGCACCTTCCTGCCAAGAAACGAGTACATTTACTCGGTAAGGCCTGACAGCCTATTGAATCGTTGAAAACTGAGGCTTGTTTTAAAGCCGCCTCGCTTTATTTCAAAATCAATCCATCCATTGCTTGACTTTTTTTTGCAAATTAATTTCATCGGAGGGTTCCAGAGTTGAGCTGGCACATAAAAGAAGGAAACAGCTCTCTTGTGCACCGAAACTTGCATACTGAAAAGGAAACTGTGCCATGGTGTCCTAAAATTTAAAAATTGTTTTAGAGAACATGTTTCAAACGGTACGTGTGTGGACATCTCATTAGGGACATTGGTCTCGAAGGCCAAAAGGGCCCAAAGAGCCATGTTCAATAACAGCAATCATCACAATGAATTGAGAGCAGCATCTCTTAAATTAAAAACAATGCTCGGCGAGGGCTTCATTAGAATTACTGTTCCTCCATCCCCTGGGATGGACTATTGATCTGTGCTGTGCAATTATTCTAAGAACCTTTGTTTTTAAAGAAAATGAACAGCGCTACATGGCTTTGCATTATTGTTATTAACAATATGAAAGGGGCATCCTGCACTAGATAATTATTTGGATCAGGGAAACGGCAAACATTTGGGAACGGACGTTGATTTGTGACACTGTAGTGGTAGTTGAGATTATGCTGGGTTAAGTGTTGGGACGAGGTTAAGAGGTCAAACTTGGTTTAGGGTTTAGGACTTGGGTTATGTTAATGTTACGTTTTAAGGTTAGAACAATAATTTGAATTAGGTGAAGGGCTATGGTTAGTTCTAAAGTTAGGTCTATGTGTTAGGGTTTAAGTAAATATATATTTGTTTTGACTTAGGGTTGGGTTTTGGACTTGGTTTGAAGTTTGGTAACGATTAAAAACTAGTTTTAGGGGTTGGGTCTGAATTAGGGCTATGTTTAGGGCTTAATTAGGTTTAGGATTTTGCTGAGAATTGGGGTTTTAGGGTTATGTTTAATTTTAGGGTAAGAGCTTGGTGTTCAGAGTTAGATCTAAGGGTAGGGTGTGATAGCAAAATTAATATTTCAGTAATGTTTTCTTTTATCAAGTTTACTAACTGACATTGTATTTCTTCCTGTCTCTCTGCTGTGAGACCAACAGCCAGCCAGAGGTATTTTGGTGGTGCCTGGAGGCGCTCCTCTGATTTATTGTGTGTCTGTCTGCATGAACACCCCCTACATACGTGCTTTCACCCCCCGACAATATTAGCTTGCGTGTTTCCTTTAAGGGTCCTATTATGCGTTTCCTCTTTTCTGACCTAAAAATGTTGTTACAATTTTGTATTCTTGTGTTAAACAATGTCAACGTGTCAGATAATGAAGTTTGGAAGTGAGCCCTGAAAGCAGTTTTGTATGGCTCTGCATGACGTGTTTCTCAGAGTTTTCCACTGAAATTACCTGACCTGGACTTCCATAAATGGGCAACGTTGAGCAATGGCTCCCAGGAAATGTTTGTTCGGGTGTGAGGGAAAGTTAGTTTTGTTTAGCCTTGCTGAAGAGGCGAGCTCGAGGCAGAAGTGGTTGGAGTTGCTGATTCCCGGCCAGCAAGAGAAAAAAAAAATGCTCATCTGTTAACGGCACTTCACATTGGACTGTTTTGTGAACATGGACCAATACGGAGCAGGACTATCAGCCAAAGTGTTGCTGATGCCTGACTCCTTTCCACCGTTACTTGGTCGTCAGAAGAGCAAGCTGTAAGTAACAATTTTTCAGTGTCCTAACGGTGTTTATTTTGTGTTAGTAACATTCTCCAGTAGACAGCAACATTGCATGTCCTCCTTGCTTGCATAGTGCCCTTTCAAAGCTTTAAAAGTAAAATACAAAACAAAAGACAACTTGGTTTCTGTGTCTTGATTGATTTAAAAAAATGCATAAACAAGGGTTTTTTTTATTTTTATTTTTATTTTGAGGTAGAGCAGTGGTTTTCAACATTTTTATCTTCAAAAGTGGGGCACAGCAAAAAAAAGTTTGGCAACCACTGAGTTAGAGTTTCACTTAGAGTTAAGTCTAGGGTTAGGTTTAATTTCAAGGTTAGAGTTAGAGTCTGGAATTTGTTCTGAGCTAGAATTTAATTTTGTTAGGTTTAGTTGTAGGGTAACCTTTAGCATTATCTTAGACCAAATGTCAAATACATTTCTAAACCCAACTCAAACTAAAAACAAAACCCTAAACTTAACCTCCATCCCAAATCCTAACACATAAAGACTGGTCAGATTTTTTTTTGGTTTCGAGTTAAGGTTAAGTTTGGTAAAGCTGACACTTTTCACTTCGGGTTAGGTTTTGCTTTGATTTATCCAACTGCATTCAACCTGAACTGATGTGTGTGTCGTAATGCTACTTGTCAAACAAAACGGGTCAATACGCTGTTCAATGAAAGCCCGTATTTCCTCGGACCCTTTAGCTCAGTCTGCGTCAGAAACATTGACGCCGCCTTGACCTTCTTCCTGGAGCCTGGGAGTTTAGCAGCACAGTGCAGCATCAAACAGAAAGCCAAGGTGAAAGGTCTTTTATAGATGCTGCATAAAGCCCCTGCTGGATGGTAATCCCTCTTCCAATCGTTAGTGGACCTAAATAACTTATGGCACAGGATGTGAGGAGCCACGGAGGAGATTTAGATGTCAGTCTCCGATAAAATGCTGTGTGCTGACCTTTTTTTAATGCTTGGGGGGAATTCAAATCTGTCAAGGGCTAGCTGTCCCCTGAATGATCACTCAGCTCGGAGAAATCAATGCCCAAAGACACAAAAAGACAACAATGGTCAAACAGGAACCTTCATGTTCCAGGAATTTTATGCAGCCTGTTTGCAACTTTGGCAGCACGGTGCTTGAGTGGGTAGCACATTGGCCCCACAGTCAGGAGGTTCAGGGTTCGAATCTCCATTGGGCATCTCTGTGTAGAGTTTCGTGTTCTCCCCGTGCGTGTGTGGGTTTTCTCTGGGTACTATGGTTTCCTCCCACATTCCAAAAACATGCATGTTAGGTTAATTGGTGACTCTAAAAGTTGTCCATAGGTATGAATGTGAGTGGGAGTGTATTTTTGTTTGCCCTGCGATTGACTGGCGACCAGTCCAGGGTGTACCTCACCTCTCGCCCGAAGTCAGCTGGGATAGGCTCCAGCATACCCGCGATCCTAATGAAGTTAAGTGGTATAGAAAATGAATGTTTGTAACTTTTACGTTTATTAGCATGTCAGTGAGGCGTCGCCCTCCCTGCAGGCGGCTTAATGAACTTGTTATTTGCTTACGTCAGAGTTCAGGTTGGAAAAAAATGAATTCAAACTTTAGCAGGGTGTATCAGTATGAAGGAACAAACTTTCCTCTCTCGCTTGAGGAATTAAAGGCAATCTGACAACAACGGCAAGTTCATTTATAATGAAATGTTCAACTTGAGTGACATTACAATGGTACCTCGGTTCTGGAACGCCCCATTTTGATCGGATGATTCTGTTTTTGGCAAAAGTTTGGGGTTTTTTTGTACCCAGCCTTGTACTAAGTCTGTTCCACGGAATTGAACCCCCAAATAAAGCACTCTACACACTAGTGACTCACTGTCAGTGTACTGTGAAACCTCAAAACACCAAATGAATTTGTTCCGGACCAGATTTACATACGAGACAAGATTTACATATAAATAGACATATAGTCATATAACAGTTATATAAAGTGTAAATACAGTATTGTACCCACCTGAAGGAAATATGTTCATTAATGACAACATAATCATTTACATGTGCATGAATGTTATAAAAACAATGAGAATATAATAAAAGCAATGAAAAATAACAATAAATGTCGGTATGAATCTTCATGACAGAACTCCTACGTAAATTTACGTACTGTAACTTCATTTATATTAATATTGTACATTATTTATTTATTTTTAAAATGTATTTGACAGGGACAGTGCAGTCAGACATAGGTACAAGGTTGCAACTGATGTGATTAAATAGAGTTTATAGCTAGTGCTAATTCTCCACTCCAGTCCCCGGTTGGGCTCTTCCACAACATTGCAGTACAATATAAAATATACATCACAATATAATAAATAAATCCATCCATCCATTTTCTATGCCGCTTATCCTCATTAGGGTCACGGGGATGCTGGAGCCTATACCAGCAGACTTTGGGCGAGAGGCGGGGTACACCCTGGACTGGTCGCCAGTCAATCGCAGGGCACATATAGACAAACAACCAGTCACACTCACATTCATACCGATGGACAATTTAGAGTCGCCAATTAACCTAACATGCATGTTTTTGGAATGTGGGAGGAAACCGGAGTACCCGGAGAAAACCCACACACGCACGGGGAGAACATGCAAACTCCACACAGAGATGCCCAACGGAGATTTGAACCCAGGTCTTCCAGATCTCCTGACTGTGTGGCCAATGTGCTAACCACTCAGCCACCGTNCCACCGTGCGGCCATAATAAATAAATCACACTATAAAATACACATCACAATTATAAATATATGCATACAGACATATACCTATACACTTACTCAGTTTTCAAAAATGTGTACAGTTTTTTTGGTTCTTTAACCATTTTTTTGTTCTGCGGGTGAACATCTCTGAGATAGATTTAATTTCTGGTGGCAGTGAGTTCCAGAGTTTACAGCTCTTGTAGGAGAAAGTCGACTGTCCAAAAGTTGTCCCGAAGACTGGGATTTTGCAGTTTTGATTTGAGGAGATTCTGGTGACTGTCGCTGTTTTGTCTCTCAACAAATCGACTAAGTGTTTTTTGAGGATGTGGCAGTGGTGGTACCAGATGTTTCTTTATCCATTATTTTTAATGTTTTATTATACAGAGAACAAATGTGCTTGGTAGCAGTGGGAGCCGCTTGAGCCCAAACTGTCATGCAGTATGAGATGTGTGAAAATAACTAGGTATGTAAAGTCTGATTAATTTAAAGCAATTTAGGTTACTTTGTATAATTATTATTACATATTATATTCTAAACCTAATACTATGATTTTGTTATTTTAGTTTTTAATAATGGACCGGAGCTTTTCAGTACGCTGAGCAAAGGGACGCCATGATTGGCCATCGAGGATGGGAGGGCAGCTTCTTCTTCTTCGGTTTTACGGCGGTTGGCATACATTACTTTGGTGCATTACCACCCCAGGGGAGGGATGCTTGTATGGCAGTGCAGTACATTCAAAAATCGGAATTTTTAGAAAAAAATTCAATTTTTTGTTAGTTTGAAAATATATTTGAAGCCCAATTTGTATTTTTCTTATGAGCTTTTAATAAGTGGAGGTTCCACTGTACTTTTTATTGAGTGCAACTGCTAAATGTCCCGCCACTTGGCCACCTTTGCATGCGTTTGTTCATGCAGAACAGTAATTATTCTCTACAAAATGTGTTTTTGTTCATATTATTGGGTTCCTGGAACACATTAATGGGATTTACATAATTTCCTATGGGAAAAATTGCTTCAGTTTTTGTATGTTCCAGTTTTCATCTGACCGAAGTTCCACTGTATATATTACTGAAAACATTTTTACTTAGAACATTTTTTCTGTTTGCGGTACAAAGGTAAAAGCGGACAAACACTCTTAACACAAGTGTAAAAAGAAGGTAAGTGCTATAAAATGCAGATGACTGCTTAATGAGAGGTCTTGTGTCTGTAATGTCAAAGATTAAAGAGTAAAACATCAGACAAAGGCAAACTGGTGCTTGCATTGTTATACAAGTGTAAAAACAAGTTAATTTCATAACAAGAAGTCTCGAGTACGCCATGTCAAAAAAACAACAAAGAAAAAGCAAAAGGGGAAATGCACCGACTCTTCTTAAATGTCATACAAGTGGGAATGAGCTGGTAATACAGTCTGACTTCTTTCCCTTTCGGCTTATCCCTTTATTTAGAAGGATTCAGTAACTTTAAATTGATTCAGTAACTTTTCAGCCAAAAATTCAAGCAGTCTGACTGTGATGTACATACCTTGATACTGGACCATGCAGGTGAAGTTTTCTAGATTACTGTTGCATTTTGTAAGGGAATCAGATATAAATTAATTAAACAAAGTAAACAACAACTCATTTTATTTGAATAAAGTCCAACCGACACTTGAGGTTGAATTAACAAAGAATGAATTAACAGGTTGAATGATTAATTATATCTGATGAAACATGATTAACTTTAATTTGATACCTCATTCACTTCTCTAACCAAGGCATTAAAGAAGTTATTTTGCACCACCATCAGATTGGAAAGAAAGGCCATGTGCAGATAGATATTAAAGTGAATGAACACCCTACATACTGCAACGTCTGCACAGACGGTAGTAAGGCTACGAGGAGGTGTTTGATCAACACACTTATCATTGCAAGAAATAATGACACACACACAAGCACACACGCCAAAACAAAACATGCACAGCATAGTTTTTAAATACATGCAGCATGCACCACCTAACAGTAGCCTCCTAATGGCCCATTATACTCTTGGGAGCGTTTACAATCATGCCTGGTAGAAGCCACCAGTCCTCAGTGTCAGTAATGAGATACAGCACTTTTTATTTTTTACAGCCTCCCTCTGGTTTGTAGGGAGTCATGATTTACGAGCCAGCATGGATGCCACACATGTAAGGCGATATAGTGATGGATGCACATGGAGGTTAATCCATGGGATGTTGTTGTTGTGCTGTTTCCACACTCATCGCCTCCACAACATGCTGCAAATAATTACAGCCACAGAGCGCACCCAGCAGCCCTGACCACACGCAGTTTTGAGATGTGTGGGAGGCTTGATCAACTATAAAAGAGGGACTCAGCGGGAACATGTGTGCATGTTAATTGTGTCCATCGTCTGTAGTGAAGACTCTCCCGCAGCTTCAGGTTACATTTTAATGAGCGTCTTTTGTCCTTTTAACGTGGACTGAACAGGGGAATAGATGGGTGTGTGTGTTTGTGTGTGTGTGTTGGGGGTGGGAGTTTAAAGATTTTAAAGTGCGTGTTTGGAGGCCTTATTCCAGTAAATGTTTTCTGATGCTGTTTGTCATCGTTGCCTTTTAGTATGAGGTATGACTTGGTATGGTTTGATACAAGTGGATTCTTGAGAGCAGACAACTTGACAGCTAAGTTGTCTGCTCCAGTACATTTTTTATATACAGTACATATAACTACCTATATATATAAATATATTATATATTTATACACAGTGGTGTAAAAAACTATTTGCCCCCTTCCTGACTTTTTATTTTTTTGCATGTTTGTCACACTTAAATGTTTCTGATCATAAAAAACAGTTAACTATTAGTCAAAGATAACATAACTGAACACAAAATGCAGTTTTTAAATTAAGGTTTACTTTATTAAGGGAGGGAAAAAACTCCAAATCTACATGGCCCTGTGTGAAAAAGTGTTTGCACCCCTTGGTAAAAAATAACTTAAATGTGGTTTATCACACCTGAGTTCAATTTCTGTAGCCACCCCCAGGCCTGATTACCACAGTGAGAGCCATTATCCACAAATGGCAAAAGAATGGAATAGTGGTGAATCTTCCCAGGAGTGGCCGGCCGCCCAAAATTACCCCAAGAGCGCTGAGACAACTCATCCGAGAGGTCACAAAAGATCCCAGGGCAACATCTAAAGAACTGCAGGCCTCACTTACCTCAATTAAAGTCAGTGTTCACGACTCCACCATAAGAATGAGACTGGGCATGTTACGGGTTAGCAGGAGCAAACCCTCAGACGTGGACAGAAGAGGCAAGTTTTGAGGCGGTGTATCTTGTCTTTAATGTAGACAACAAGGAAAAACAGAAAGCGATGGTGCAGTCGCACAGGAACGGGGAGTGCACCATGGGAACTGGAACACACACGAGCCTCCGAATAGCCAACATGGTAGACAGGGTCACGGAACGTACCGTCTGGGAGACGCTGGAGTGAAGCTGAATTGGAGTCCGAAACTGCAAAAACAACAGGAGAGTTGGAAAAGGGCTTCTCCAGAAAGCGGGTGTAGAACCCGTAGAAGAGGGCAGGATCTAGAATAAGGGCGCGTGGTACCCATGAACGGTCCTCGGGGCCGTACCACTCCCTGTCGACCAGGAACTGGTAACCCCTGCCCCTTCTTCTCACGTCCAAGATGGCCTTGACTGTAAATGCTGGGTTCCCATCGATCAGCCTAGGAAGATGAGGAGGCACTTCGGGAAAGCAAAGGTCACTGGTGGCGATAGGCTTGAGGAGAGAGACGTGATAAGTAGGGTGTAACCTGAGGGAGTCCGGGAGCCGCAGTTGGACCGCCGATGGACTGAGGACCCTCTCGACGGGTTAAGGGCCGATAAAACGCGGTTGGAGCTTTCTCGAGCAACAGTGGAGAGAAAGGTCGCAGGTCGACAGCCAAACCTTCTGCCCCGGCCTGTACTCGGGTGCCGCCGAGCGATGACGATTAGCCAGTCGCTGGTTCCGCTCTGACGTACGAGACAGCGCTGCCCGTGTGTTGCGCCAGGCCAGGCGGGCACGTCGTAGATGGGCGGACACTGAGGGCACGGCCGATGGCACACGCAGCGGATGGCGGCCTCAATGTCCTGATTTTCCCATTCCGTCTGGCCGTTGGTCTGCGGATTGTACCCCGAGGACAGGCTGGGGGAGGCGCCCAAAGCCCTGCAAAAGGCCTTCCATACCGTAGAGGTGAACTGCGGCCCCCTGTCCGAAATGATGGGCCGAGGGCCAAGGGCAGCTTGGGAAAAGCGATGAAGTGGACCATCTTGGAGAACCTGTCGACGATTGTGAGCACCACCGTGTTCCCGTTGGAGGGGGGGTAAGTCCCGTTACGAAATCCAGTGCTACATGGGACCATGGACGGGAAGGGATGGGAAGTGGCCGCCAAAGTCCCGCGGGCACCTTGTGGGAGGACTTATTCCGGGCGCAAACCGTACAGGCGGTCACGAACTTCCTCACGTCCGCCCGGAAAGACAGCCACCAGAACCGTTGCGAGAGTAGGAATATCGTGCGGGCTACGCCGGGGTGGCAGGCCATCTTCGACCCGTGTGCCCAGAGAAGGACCTCTGGGGAAAGCCTGGGAACCACAAACAGTCGACCCGTCAGGCATCGCTCTGGCGGGGTGTAGTCCACCAGGGCCTCCGTAACCTGGTTCTCCACATCCCATTGTAGATCTCCCAGGATCCGGGATTGGGGAATGATAGTCTCCAGACAGATGTCCTCTACCGGTGGCGAATACATCCTGGAGAGGGAGTCCGGCTTGCCATTTCGGGAGCCTGACCGAAACGTAATAGTGAAGTTGAAGCGTGTAAAGAATAGCGCCCACCGTGCCTGACGAGGGTTGAGTCTCTGCGCAGATATGCCAGGTTCTTGTGGTCTGTAAACACAACAAAAGGAAGTTCGGCGCCCTCCAGCCAGTGCCTCCACTCCTGCAGTGCCAGGACTACCCCCAGAAGTTCTCGGTTGCCAATGTCGTAATTGGGCTCTGCTGCGGTCAGGCGACGCGAGAAAAAGGCACAGGGGTGCAGGTCCCCGTCCTCGGCGGAGCGGTGGGAAAGAACGGCCCCCACGCTGGTGTCGGAGGCGACCACCTCTACAAAGAACTGGGAAGACGGATCAGGGTGACAAAGAACAGGAGCACTGGTAAACAAAGTCTTAAGTCTGGTGAACGCGGTATTAGCTTCCGTGTTAGTGCCCCAGCAGAGTATTAAAAGCCGTCTTCCACTCGTTGCCGTCGCGAATCCGCACCAGGTGGTAGGCGTTGCGGAGGTCGAGCTTCGAGAACCAACGAGCCGAGTGAAGCGACGTGAACGCCGAATCTAGCAAGGGCAGCGGGTACCTGTTCTTAATGGTAATCTCGTTCAGGGCACGGTAGTCGATACAGGGACGCAGAGAATTCTCTTTCTTCTTACCGAAGAAAAACCCAGCGGCCAAAGGTGACAAGGACGAGCGAATGAGACTGGAGGCGAGGGAGGAGGAAATGTACTTCTCGAGGGCCTACCTCTCAGGCCGAGAGATGTTATAAAGATGGGAGGGGGGGGAAGTATTGCGTCCGGAACGAGATCGATGCCGCAGTTGTAGGGGCGATGAGGCGGGAGTGACTGTGCCTACTCCTTGCTAAATACCTCGCGGAGGTCGTGATAGACAGCGGGAACATGGGCCAGGTCTACTTACTCCGGAGTCTTAACCCGAACGAACGAGTTGTAGAGGTCTGCCGACCCGAGACAGTGAATGTGACAAAACACGCTCCAACTCGAAATAGTAGCTCTGGTCCAGTCAATATGGGGATTGTGCTTATGGAGCCACGTAAGGCCTAAAACCACCGGCGCAGAGCGAGAGGGGATAACAAAAAACCGAATGAGGTCGGTATGATTGTCGGACAGGCGGAGAGTAAGGGCATGTGTCTGGTGAGTGATGTCGACCAGGGGACGCCCATCCAAGGAACGGACGAGCTTGGGGGCCGGCAACCTAGCTACCGGAATCGCGAGTCGCTTTACCAAAGCCCCCGAGTCAATAAAAGCACTAATGGCAATGTTCTGGTTGTCCCACGAGAGGGTACCTGCCAGCTGGAGACGATTGGTC
>QODF01000074.1:973374-1113187 GCA_024372805.1 Oostethus manadensis
TGAATGGTTGTATGTCTGCCCTGCGATTGAGGATAAGCGGTACAGAAAATGGATGGATGAATAAATCTATATGTAGCCAGGTCAAATATAAAAATACAACTTTTAATGAGAACTGGCTGCAATTTTTCCAGATGCTGAAAAACTTTTGACCTTTTCCAAACCTGGTGTCAGTCAGTCATCATCTACTGGCCAGCGGTGCAGGAAAATGTCAGGAGAGAAGGCGGACGCACCCCACCCACCACACACACGTCCTCCCCATGAAGAGAACTAGATGAAATGTATTGCCCGCCTAGCCTTTCTAGGAGGGTGTGGATGTGCATGTGTGCTTTTTTAACACCTCCTCCAAACACCTTAATCAACCTTTAGCACCTCTACGTCAAAACATCCAACACCCACCCCCCACCCACTCGTCTGGCTCTTTCACTGATGAATTTCATTTTCATAAGTGAGGAGGTGCTTAAGATTTATGAATTGATTCTGTGATCAATTCTTTTGGAGACGCAAGGAAGACGAGATGCAAATTGTTAAGAGCAGCAAAATAAACAAAAAAACACAGTCTTGAAGAGGTCAGCTGGAAGATACAGTCACTACTCCAGCCTACCGCACACCCACAAACACACACTCTCTCATTAAAACATCAGGACACACAATGCTGCAAGCAGGAAACATTTTGAGGAGGATATGTCTTCATATCTGACTGCATTTAGACAATTTCTCCCATAGCAAAGAAATCAAATAAAAAAATAATCCATTCCAGGGGCAAACTTTCCCCCTTATAGAGCAAGTATTAAATGTAAGTTTTCCCCACAATTATTTGAAAGCAACATTAAGAAGTTTACCACTTTGAAATTGTAAAACAATTTTGAGACAAACATCAATAGGGCATATTTTTATTTGTTTTATTAAGTATACAGTGTTGTGAAAAAGTGTTTGCCCCCTTCCTGATTTATTCATTTTTTTGCATGTACAACACACTTTTGTATCTGAGAAACTGAAATGTAAGAAACTCAAATATTAGTCAATGACAATACAACTGAACAAAAATGAAACGTTTTATTAGTTAAGGAGAAAAAAAAGTTACACGGCCTTGTGTGAGAAAGTGATTTTAGCCTAAAACTAAATGGTTGGGACACCCTTAGGAGCAACAACTGCAATCAAGCGTTTGCCATAACTTGCAATGAGTTTCTTACAGCTCTGTGGAGGCCCACTAATCGTTGCAGCCACATTGGAGGGTTTTCCAGCATAAAGCGCTTTTTTAAGGCATCTTAAGCATTAAGATTAAGGCATTTTAAGCATCTCAATAGGATTCAGGTCAGGACTTTGACTAGGCCACTCAAAAGTCTTCATTTGGTTTTTTTTTTCAACCATTCAGAGGACTTGCTGGTGTGTTTTGGACCATTGTCCTGCTGCAAAACCCAAGTTAGTGTCAGCTTAAGGTCACCAACAGGTTGCCGGATATTCTCCTTAAGATTTTTTGGTAGACTGCCAAATTTATGGTTGCATTTATTACATCAGGTCTTCTAGGTCCTGAAGCAGCAAACAGTCCCGGCCATCACACTAACACCACCATATTTTACTGTTGGTGTGATGTTCTTTTTCTGTAATGCGGTGTTACTTTTACGCCAGATGTAATGGGATACACACCTTCCAAAATGTTTAACTTTCGTCTCGTCAGACCACTGAATATTTTCTCAATGATCTTGGGGATCATCAAGATGTTTTCTGGCAAAATTGAAGACCAGCATAATGTTCTTGAGTGAGTTTAGTTGAACTTTATTCTACTATTTAACAATACTGTACACTCACTGCATTTTTTTTATCACTCTTCTCCCACAAATCCATCAAAGTCCTCATTTTTGCATCTGACATGCTAAGTTCCCTGTCATCATTGTCGGTCATCAGTTGGCTGTTCAGCAATGATGCCGGCTTTTGTGAAAGCTCGGACAAGAGTTAAAGCAGATAGCTTAGCCCAGCTTTGGGGGAGATTTTGCAGCTGGTTCTGGTAGCGAAGAAACATCTGAAGACGCTGTACACCTAAGAGGAAGGTCTGCTGAAGCTCTCAGAGCTTCCGGGTGTGGTTGAAAAGCGATGGATTCAAGGAGCTTAGTTTGTTCCTTGCTAGGTTAAGGGTGTCAAGGTGGTGGAGGTTCTTGAAGGTTCCTGCTTGGAGTTCTTTAAGGTTCTCCATGAACCACTCTGCATCTGCTTCTTCAAGGAGGTTATTTTTAAAGAGTTCTGCTTGAAGATCTTTGCAGGTAAAAGTACAAGACTGTTACCTGTGAGATCCAAAACGGTCAGCTGGAAAGCATTCCTCAGGAGATCCTAAGGAAGTTTCTCCAGTTTGTTGTCATACAATTGGAGAGTTCCTGGAAGGGGCACTGCACTTGGATGAGCCGATTTGATGTTGCTAAGCTGGGTGGACAGGATGGACAAACAAGTGGTGGTGGGAGGTAAAGCGTCCACAGGGAAGGATGTCCCTGCACTCTACATCAGCACCCGAGGAAGAAAAGGAGCAGGAGCACAAGTGTGGGCAAGCATGGACACCACAGGTGGTCGAGCACACGCGGTCAGAAAAAAACTCAAGTTCATCTTGACAAATAAAAAGACAAATATCAG
The DNA here is from genome assembly GCA_024372805.1 of Oostethus manadensis. NCBI lineage: Eukaryota > Metazoa > Chordata > Actinopteri > Syngnathiformes > Syngnathidae > Oostethus > Oostethus manadensis. Next base: position 975,991 of record QODF01000074.1, read on the forward strand.
AATGATTCAAATCTCAGTCATCTACCCTACATTTTTACCTTAACGTCTGTTTTCCACAGAATGAGTCAGCGTGAGACGGGAGCAATGAGGACATATGTCGGGACAAGATGTTGCAATAGGCAAACAAAGCCAAGCAAACATTTGAAAAGCCGTCAGAGGTTACTGCGTCTGAAAGCAGGATGTATTGTTACTGCAATTAGCTTGTTATAGCTGTTGGGAAATTCGTCCAGCAGATTGTAACATTTGATGATAGTGTTAACATCAAATAAGTACATATGATAACGTTAGTGTACTCTGCCCTCGGTCTAATCTTCAATACAATAATTCTGGTTAGCATTCTTGGTTAGCGTCATTAATTCCTTTGAGAAGGGCCAACTCTCATTAAAATGGACAATAAGCGAATTAATTTTTCCCATAAGACATAATGTTCAGACAGACGAATCCTTTCTAGAAAGCCAAAAACATGTTTTTATAGTTTTAAAATTATAGTTTTACATGCGGAAAACAATCAAAATGCATATAAATGAAAGAGATAAATGAAACCGAGGCAAATTTTTGGTGGAAATTTTCAACGTTAAGCAAAAAACGCGCTAACCAGGACGGGTGCAAACTGAGGTTACAATGCGGTAAAACTGAAGCTGATCCACCAGGTGACACTACTTCATCTTAATATGTTGTTTCTGTATATTCAATACAGAGCAGTAATTCAACGGTGCAAATGTTATTTTTTTGTTTTAAATCACAATCTATATTTTTGGAGTGCTTACCATATATGTAGCTGGTGCTTTTATTTAAAACAACTGGCATTTTTGTTAAGTTGAATACTAATTTGGAGTGTATAAGAAAGCGGATCGGAAATCATAGCTCTCTTCAACCTGATTATTTATTAACAAGTTAATTGCACAACGCAACAGTAACAGAACCAATGTTGTAATAGCGATAAAGCGCAAACTGCAACAGCTACAGCAGCTGCTACTACATCAGCGGCTGTTGTGTAAATACATAATGTAGCACCTTCTTATGACAAAGACTGAATGTTTATTTCACTTTCTGTCAGTGACATCACTGTGCGGCTCTTCAGAGATTGTGGACCAAAGCAAGTGATGGTCTCAGGGAGGAAGAGCTTCTTTTGGTTTTTCTGGAGCCACCTGAAAAGGTACTCCATCTTACCGTCGCAAATCCAGGGGTTGGCGGTTAAGTCCAGCCCATCGTCATCTAGAGACTCAAGGGGGTCCAGCAGTCCTGTGGAGATGCTGCTTAGATTGTTGTCATCCAGGCTGAGATGTTGGAGTTGAGTGAGCTCTTGGAAAATCTTCTCTGGTAGGTGAGTGAGCCGGTTTCTCGAAAGGAACAAGTAAGTTAGGTTACGGGTGCTACCAAGTAGAGAAGCATCCAGAGCGTCCAGCTTGTTGTTGCGCAGATTCAGGCGATCGAGCTTGGTGAGCTGATCCAGAGAATTTGCTGAGATATTCTCCAGAAGGTTGTTGGAGAGGTCTAGGCTTTCCAGGTGTGGCATTTTCTGGAGGAAATCAGCTGAGATTTTAGTCAACCGATTCCCAGAGAAGTCCAGCCAAGTCAGGTTGCACTTGTCCGGAAGCCACCCGGCATCGGCTACATCCATCAGGTTGTTCTTGAGCACCAAGCTACGAAGAGGAGCATGGCTGAAGACATCTGCAGGCAGGTGGGTCAGTTTGTTGCCTGTGAGGTCCAAAGCGATGAGGTTAGGAACGCCCCTGAGCAGGTGCGAGGAGAGGTTTCTCAGGCGGTTGCTGAACAGATGGAGCACCTTCAGGTGAGGTGTAGCTTCAAGATCCTGCTCGGTGATGGACGTGATGTTGGTGAACTGGATGGTGAGGGTGCTGGTGTTCTTAGGGAGGTCCTCGGAGGGAAATCCTGTCAGTAGAATGTCACTGCAGACCACCTCAGCTCGTCTCGGATAGCATTTGCAAAGACGCGGGCATGCTAAAGAAACAAGGCTGACATAGGATAAGAGTAAGAAGACTGTTGCAGCACACGCCTTCATTACTAAAAGAAGAGGAGTTGATGCTTGAAGCTGGATGAGTGTCAGTCAGGCTGCAGATAACTGAGTGTGGAAGAAATACCCCAAAGTAATCATTACTTACTATGTAAACATGCTACTCTTGCTAACGCAGTCAAGCACAAACAAAGCCACCATGTGACTTATTGTCAACACTGGAGGAACTTTCATACCAATTGGGATCAATACTAATGGTGAGCGGCACCATTACACCCAATGCAGGGTGTCCAAATATTTTCCACCACTGAGTTGTCACCGTTTTTAACCTATTTGTTTTACCTTTTTTTTTTTAAACTAAATGTAATGATAATATATGGCATAATAATGCGAGTAGAATGTTCAAAGCAACAATTTCTGCGTATTTAACATTGTAATTGGCATGACAAGAGCTTTTAAATAAAATTAATTAAACAAACAAACAACTTATTAAGATAAACATCCAAATGGAAATAAAAATTAAAAGTATTCTGGTAACAATGCAGCAGTAATGACACAAAATATTTGAGAAATTACAGTACATTACCTTAACACAGCATGAAGTCATAAAGTCAGCCATGGCATGTTCGACATGATAGCGTGAAAAAAAAAGTTCCCCTCCCATTCCATGTGGAAGTGGTAAGGTTTGGGCATCTTAAGTTTAGAAGAAATATATTTGAGGCTAACTTGTTAGCTCAATAGCTTGTTAGCTCGCCAGGTAGAGGCTGTCTGGAGTCTTAGTAACATAACACTATGTGGTGTAAAAAATTAATAGGAGTGTAAAGGTTTCTCTAAGGGTGTTAGAGAGTCCACAGGGCTAAAAAAATGTTAAAAACTGTACTTAGAAAGTCGTAAACAGCTTTTCTACTCTGTAACTACAAAAATATAAAATTTATTAACATTGAATGCTAGATTGCGGAAATTCATTTATCCCGGTCGAGTCTGGAATCATCGAACTGCTATAAACTAGGGCCGACTGTATATTCTGTGAACAAATCAGATGAGAACTTGAATTCTATTTTCGTGCGAGTGTGTCCAACTGCAGGTCATACATTAGTCATTTAATTTTGATATAAAGTCAATGACTTTGATATAAGAGAACATAACAGATGTGGAGTAAAAGTCCAATCTTTAGTCAGGCAACATGATGAGCTATTACATTAAGTATTCATTAAGTATATATATTAAGTCATCTGGTACCTGAGGAATATGCTTACATGAGAGGAACTTTTTTTTTTTTTTACTTTTTACTGATTGTGTCTATCAGATTCTTTCCTGTTAGCGCATGTTAAATGACATACAAATATTTTAAAGACACAATGGAAACCTATTTCTGGGTACAATCATTTTATTTGATCAGTGATGAGAAAAAGGGTTTGTTTCTCAACAATGTGACAATTCTTAGGACCCAATGACATGGTGCAATCTGTTGTGTCAACTAAATGTGTGCCGTATAGTCTCTGCTCATAAAAACAATATAGTGCACGGGTGGTCAACATGCTAGTTCTCTTAATTTACAGTATACAGGTATACAAAGCACACACACCTGGCACTTCAAACATGAGCGTGAAAGTCTGTTCTTAGTTGGTTTTGGCTCTGAAAAAACAAGGTTGTGTTGACTAACCTGAATAAGAATTCGCCCTCGTGTTCCTCATATTTAAAGTCCTTACACTTTCTGTGAATGTCTCTCGTCTTGCTTTGTCGGCACGCTGCTGTCAAACATCCACACAGAAGAAGACAATGTCTTTGCTCAGCAAGCGTTAACTGTAGGAGGAAAAGGAGGGAGAATATTCCATTGAAAAAGCTGAGACTGTTATTAATGGCCCACACAGTAAACTAAAATATGCCAACAAACTGCTACTATTCAAGTAAAAATCACAATTGGTTGGAAATGTCAGTTTTACTTGTGTTTACTAATAATATTTCCTCAAATCGTAGCCTCCATTCTACACATGCGGTGCTTCAATCGATTGCCTGGTGCACGATGCACTGTAATAATGCAGCACCTCCTTTTTTGCCACTCAATAAAATGAGGTCTTCCTCCCCCTTTTCAAATTAATCCCAAATCCCTAACTGATGCCTGGCACTCACTGCCAGGGATTAAACAATATAAAGGTAATACCAAAAATGCTCAAACTCCAAACCCGTTTAATTCACTGCAAGCACACATGCAGAGGACAAGTTACCCTGCTTCCCCCCCTTTTCACTTCCTTCAGAAGACCATATCATCATCATCATCACTATCGGTGTCGTCCAACGACCACCTCCAGTCTCTGAGGCCAAACTCAAGCAATCTGAAACAGTAAGTTGAAGGATCGCTGAATGCAATAACCTGCCAATTAACCAGTGGTGAGTGAACATGATAGGGTTAATTGACAAAACAGGTGGGCAGGCTGTGCAGGCAAGTGCATGATAGCTCCACTACTTACAGTCTCCCAAGCATGAGAGACGTTAGAAATGATGGTGTCAGGGGTGAAGAGGTCAGTGGAGGATGATGCGGAGCATGGGGCCGCTGCTGAGGGGCAAGAGCCTGTTAGCGTGTGGCTAACTGTGTCATCATAACATAACTGCTTTAACAGGCAAGGAACCGTACATGCTTACCAGAGAGAGAGTGCGCTCAAAAACTATAAAAAATATGCCATGATAATTCACATAAAATATTTTTATCTTGAAATTTGAAAGCATTTTAAAAAGTGTCGTATGAATGGTAAAATGCCAAAAATGTATGTAAATAAGTACATTCATTTTGAATTTTATTGTGGTCTTTAAAGCATTTAAAAAGTGTAAAGGGTTTAAGTAAGTAAGTAAATAAATTAATATATGAAATAAATAAATATATATATATATATATATAATATATACATTATATATATATAATAAATAAAATTAATAATTTCAAATATATACAAATATAATTACACTACTGTTCAAAAGTTTGGGGTCACTTAGAAATTTCTGGCAAATTCTCGCATCGCATGGAATAGCCTTCATATCCAAGAACAAGAATAGACTGTCGAGTTCGAGTTTAGAGTAGTTTATTAACTAACTAGTTTGAGTAGTTTAATATCTAGTTTGTAAATATTGGGCCAAATCTGGAAAAGGAGATCCCAAAATCCTGGTCAGTGGAGGAAGCGAAGGAGACTATAAACAGGAACCCAAACTCCATGTTTTTCCCTGATGTGACCAAAGAGGAAATCATTGACATTGTACATAAATGTAAAGCAAAAACATCAACTGATTGTAATTGAATTGGAATGGATACGATAAAAATGGTTATCAATGAGTTAACAGAACCGCAAACTCACATCAGCAATCTATCATTCCAGACGGGCAAATTCCCAGACAAAATGAAGACAGCTAAAGTAGTTCCAATCTTCAAAAATTGAGCTAAACATAATTTCACAAACTACCAACCAATTTCGTTATTACCTCAATTTTCCAAAATCATCGTAAAGTTATTCAACCATAGGTTGGACAAATTTCTTAATAAGAATGACATTCTGGCGGACAGCCAATACGGATACAGAGCTAATATTTCCACTTCTATGGCACTGCTTGAAATCACAGAGGAAATTACGAATGCTATAGATCATAGAAAGTGTGCAGCCTCAGTATTCATGGATTTAACGAAAGCTTTTGATACAATCAATCACAACATCCTAACTACAAAATTGGAAAGGTACGAAATCAGAGGGTAGGTTTGGAATTGGGTTAAAATCTACCTAGCAAACAGTAACAATATGTGAAGCTAGGAGAATATGCATCTAAAAATTTAGAGTTATTATGTGGCGTACAACAAGGGTCAATTTTGGTACCAAAATTATTTAACCTATACATTAACGACATCTGCAAAGTGACAAAACACCTAAAGATAGTACTATTTGCAGATGATACCACCGCTTTTTGGTCTGGAAAACAACACAAAACCTAATACAAAAAGTTTCAGATGAAATGATTATTCTAAAAAAATGGTTTGATTAAAACAGGCTATCTTTGAATCTAAGTAAAACTAAAATGATGTTATTTAGTAATCTGCTTTTTGCAGATGACGTGGTCCTACTGGCTTCATCGAGCAGTGGCCTTCAACTCTCACTGGATCGGTTCGCAACTGAGTGTGAAGCGACTGGGATGAGAATCAGCACCTCCAGATCTGAGTCCATGGTTCTCGCCCCGAAAAGGGTGGAGTGCCATCTCTGGGTCGGGGATGAGGTCCTGCCTCAAGTGGAGGAGTTTAAATACCTCGAGGTCTTGTACACGAGTGAGGAAAGAATGGAACGTGAGATGGACAGGCGGATTTTTGCAGCGTCTGCAGTGATGCGGACTCGGCACCGGTCTGTTGTGGTGAAGACAGAGCTGAGCCGAAAGGCAAAGCTCTCAATTTACCAGTCGATCTACGTTCCTACAATCACCTATAGTCATGAGCTTTGGGTAGTGACCAAAAGGACTAAATTGTGGGTACAAGCGGCAGAAATGAGTTTTTTCCGCAGGGTGGCTGGGCTCTCCCTTAGAGATAGGGTGAGAAGCACTGTCATCCGGGAAAAACTCTGAGTAGAACCGCTGCTCCTCCGCATTGAGAGGAGCCAGATGAGATGGCACGGGGATCTGGTTAGGATGCCTCCTGGACGCCTCCCTGGGGAGGTGTTCAGGGCACGTCCAACTGGTAGGAGGCCTGAGTGAAGACCCAGGACACGCTGGAGTGACTATGTCTTTCAGCTGGCCTGGGAACGCCTGGGCATCCGCTGGGAAGAGCTGGACTAAGTGGCCGAGGAGAGGGACGTCTGGGCTTCCCTGCTAAGGCTGCTGCCCCCGTGACCCGACCTCGGATAAGCGGAAGAAAATGGATGGATGGATGGTAATAGCAGAAGAGATAATTGTGAGAAAATACAAATTGATGGTGAGGAAATTGAAAGGGTGAAAGAACATATATTTTGGGGCGTCATAATTGATGACAGAATGAGTTGGAAACCCCACATCAAAAACATACAACAAAGTAGCAAGGAATACTTCAATAGTGAATAAAATAAAATTTGTCCTGGATCAAAAATCACTCCAAACTCTCTATTGTTCTCTGGTGTTACCATATCTATTACTGTGTGGAGATATGGAGAAATAACTACAAAAGTACACTTTACTCGCTCGATGTACTGCAAAAAAGATCAATTAGAATAATCCATACCGCGGCGTGTAGAGAACATACAAATCCACTGTATCAAAAATCACAATTATTAAAATTTGCTGACCTGGTAAAACTTCAAACCGCTAAAATGATGCATAAAGCAAAGAACAACCAGTTACAAAAGAATGTCACATAATTTTTCTCAACAAGAAAGGAGAAATATGATCTTAGGAATAAACTAAACATAAAACACAAATATGCAAGAACAACACTAAAAACCTTTAGTACTTCGGTATGTGGAATCAAACTGTGGAATGGATTAAATAAAGAACTAAAACAATGCTCTACAATGAGCGACTTCAAGAAACATTACAAACAGTTGATGTTTTCAAAATACAAAGAAAAAGAGTCGTGAAAGATTGTGTACATCCAAGGTCATACTACTTCATTCCTCGGAGAGTCACTTTTCAGTCTGTTGACTGTCAATGCTATGTTTGTTACTATCACCTATCTATCACCTATACTAGGAACTTTTCATTCCTAGTGAGAACATTGTCTGTACAACAACAACGGTTTGTTACACACCACTGTTGTTGTTACACACCACCGTTGTTACACACCACTCATCACTATTTTACTATTATTATTATTTATTATGAATATCATTCAGCAGGACGGCAATATAATTTATTTATTATGACAAGGACTACTATCTAACACACTGTCACTTGACCTTACTTATGCATTCAAACTTAGTAACTGCAGGAAGTCCACAAATGTATTGAAATAGGGGAGACCCTACAAGGGTAGGATTTAATAAAATTTGCTTCTTCCTACTCCTTTTGGACATGTGGAACTGTCGATTGTATTAAGTGATGTATTCCAATTTAATTTACATGCATGTTCAAATAAAATTAAACCATTACCGTTACCACATGAAAGTTGTCTTTTTCTGGCCATTTTGAGCATTTAATCGACCCCACAAATGTGATGCTCCAGATACTCAACCTGCTTAAAGGAAGGTGGGTTTTATAGCTTCTTTAACCAGCTAAACTGTTTTTAGCTGTGCTAACATGATTGCACAAGGGTTTTCTAATCATTCATTAGCCTTCTGACACAACGAGCAAATACATTGTACCATTAGAACACTAGAGTGATAGTTGCTGTAAATAGGCCTATATACACCTATGTAATAACTGCACCAAAAACCAGACATTTGCAGCTATAGTCATTTACCACATTAACAATGTATAGAAAGTATTTCTGATTAGTTTAAAGTTATATTCATTAAAACTGTGCCTTTCTTTTAAAAATAAGGACATTTCTAAGTGACCCCAACAGATTAAAATAGATTTAAATATAGATAACTGGCCGCACGGTGGCTAAGTGGGTAACACAGTGGCCTCACAGTCAGGAGGTTTAGGGTTCTGTGTAGAGTTTGCATGTTCTGCCCGTGCGTGTGTGGGTTTTCTCCGGGTACTCCGGTTTCCTCCCACATTCCAAAAACATGCATGTAAGGTTAATTGGCTACTCTAAATTGTCTATCGGTAAGAATGGATGTTTGTCTATATGTGCCCTGTGATTGACTGGTGACTAGTCCAGGGGTTTACCCCGCCTCTCGCGCAAAGTCAGCTGAGATAGGCTCCAGCACACCCGCAACTCTAATGAGGATAAGCGGTATAGAAAATGAATGAAAATATAGATAACTATTATATAAATATTATATATAAGGAATATTAATTATACTATGTTATTTTAAATAAATAATACATACAGTAAGGGAAAAAACTATCTGAACCCCAGCTGATTTTGTAAGTTTGCCCACTAACAAAGAAATGATAAGTCTATAATTTCAATGGTAGGTTTATTTGAACACAGAGACAACAATGACAAAAATAATACAGAAAAATGCGTTTCAAAAAGAGTTATAAATTAATTTGCATTTCCATGAAAGAAATAAGTATTGAATCCCTTTGAAAAACGTGCTTCAGTACTTGTTGGCAAAACCTTTGTTGGCAATCACAGAGGTCAGCCGTTTCTTGTAGTTGGCCACAAGGTTTGCACACATCTCAGGGGGGATTTTGGCCCACTCCTCTTTGCTGATCCTCTCCAAGTCATTAATGTTTTTTGTGGCGGATGTTTGGCAACTCGAACCTTCAGCTCCATCCACAGATTTTCTATGGGATTAAGGTCTGGAGACTGACTAAGCCACTCCATGACCTTAACATGCCTCTTCTTGAGTCAATCTTTTGTTGCCTTGGCCGTGTGTTTTGGATCATTGTCATGCTGGAATACCCAACCACGACCCATTTTCAATGCCCTGACTGAGGGAAGGAGGTTCTCAACCCAACACTTGACGGTACATGGCCCCATCCATCCTCCCTTTGATGCGGTGCAATTGTCTTCTCCCCTTGGCAGAAAAACACCCCCAAAGCATAATGTTTCCACCTCCATGTTTGACGGTTGGGATGGTGTTTTTGGAGTCGTAGGCAGCATTCCTCCTCCTCCAAACACGGCGAGTTGAGGTGATGCCAAAGAGCTCAACTTTGGTCTCATCTGACCACAACACTTTCCCCCAGTCTTCCTTTGAATCAGTCAGATGTTCAGTGGCAAACTTCAAACGGGCTTTCTTGAGCAGGGGGACCTTGCGGGCACAGCAGGATTTCAGTCCTTCACGGCGTACTGTGTTACCAACTGTTTTTCTGGTGACTATGGTCTCAGCTGCCTTGAGATCATTGACAAGTTCCTCCCGAGTGGTTCTGGGCGGATTCCTCACCATTCTCATTATCATTGAAACTCCACGAGGTGAGATCTTGCATGGAGCTCCAGACCGAGGGAGATTGGCAGTTAATTTATATTTCTTCCATTTGCGAATAATTGCACCAACTGTTGTCACCAAATGGCGATGGTCTTGAAGCCCATTCCAGCCTTATGTAGGTCCACAATTTTGTCCCTGACATCCTTGGAAAGCTCTTTGGTCTTGGCCATGGTGCAGAGTTTGGCATCTGGATTGATTAATTGCTTCTGTGGACAGGTCTCTTTTATACAGGTAACGAGCTGAGAGGGCTGCCAATGTCAGCTCGTTACCTGTATAAGATCCACCTGGGAGCTAGAGATCTTGCTGACGGATGGGAGATCAAAGACTTATTTCCCTCATGGAAATGCAAATTAATTTATAACTCTTTTTTAAATGCATTTTTCTGGATTTTTTTGTCATTGTTGTCTCTCAGTGTTCAAATAAAACTACCATTGAAATTATAGACTGATCATTTCTTTGTTAGTGGGCAAACTTACAAAATCAGCTGGGGTTCAAATAGTTTTTTCCCTCACCGTAATTTAATTTTTTAAAAAGTGTCCTCTAAAGTAAAATAAAAAATATGTTTAATAAAATAAACAGTAGGAATTATTTTTAAAAATACTTTTAAATATAGATAAATAGATTATACATATTAAATTTAAATAATATGTAAAGTTAAATAAAAACATTTTTAAGGTATTTAAAAAGTGCCCTATCAAGGATTAATGTAAAATATCCATGGCATGTCAGCACATTTGAGCATATGCAGCACAGATAAACGTGATATTAATAAAAGTACATTGCATAATAAATAATACAGAGATAGGCAATATGAAACAAAATAAGAAAAAAAAAAACATACCTGGCTTTCCCTGATGGTTGCTGCTGCTGTCTGGTGGACGGCATCTTAATTGCCCCGCGATGTGGCGAAATCTGCGGCGAGCCTCTGGGTGATGGGCGCGGCGAAACACGAGGGGAGGATCTCGCCGGCGCAACTTCGGAAAGGTGGGCTGGGGAGGTGGTGGTTGACGAGTGTTTCCTGGGGATGCGCTTGAGGAGGTGACTGACCCATCGCTGCTGGTCCTCCTGGCTGTTGGTCAGCAAAAGCATCTCTTTGGCAGTGGACATGTCATAGCTCACTGTCAGGGAACAAGAAAAAAAAACATGGGTTAATGCCCTTCCAATCAAAAGATTAAATTGTAAATGTATATACTGACCCTTGCAGGGCACAATGACCTCCTCCTTTCTATCCAGGTGGTCTTTGTGGCACTTGGTGTGGCAGCGGCGGCACTCGAGGGCCGGCGGCGGCTTGAAGACGTTCCACAGAGGCCGCGTGCACACCTCACAGCTGGAAGGGAAGTGATAAAGCGTGGGGATGAACTCGTGGCCCTTGTGGCTGATGTAGGAGGGGCGCTCGCCGAAGGGTGTGTTTTCCACGACTTCCTGCTCACGCTTGCTCTCGCCCTCGTTGGCGTACAGGATCTATGAGCACAGACGATAAAAACATCTGCTAACCAATACAGCAGCACCTTCCGAGTATGGAATTTGTCACACATGAGCATGTTCTCAATTATGTTTCAGTGTTTTTATTATTTGTTTTAATCAAAAATGCCATGCTAGCAGCACCAGTGGGCTAAGCAAAAACAGCGGGAAAGAAAAAGAAAAATGTTTTATTCATGTTATGTCATTCCATTACCTGAAATATCCTTGGGATTTCTTTGGCGTCTGCACGGTACACGTCCGTCTGAGTGACAGGTCGAACGTGAAACAGCTTGCTGTGGCAAGCAAGAAGACAGAAGAGTTTAAATAACATCAAGAACTTCAAATAATGACGTAGACGTACAGTGAAAATCCAACAATGAATCTGGCCACAGTCCAGTGCCAGGTTGCCAACTCTCAACAGGGCATCAAACATTTGCAGTTGATATCTCTGAATTCAACGCCATGCATTATTGTGTGTATCAAAACAAGTCAGGAGTGACAAGTTCTTGTCTTGCACTCATTTCAGGTCATTTTTTTCAACCTTCAAAATACATTTTATTCTCTATTCTCCAAGCAAGAACTCTATTCAATGATTGATGTTTGAGTGATTGCTAGCCCAGCATGTCGGAGGCAGTAGCTCAGGGCAGGTATCAGATCAATATGTAAGTTTTAGTTCACCAACTTCTTTTCAAACTTTGTACTTCAACTTTTCTGGCGTCTGGGGTTAACAGTAATAACTATGACAAAAACACATTATGCCACGTAAAGTCACGGCCAAAAACACTGGCATCTTTGGCATGCCAGTGGCAGTATAACTTACGCTGATGTCTCTTGGCATTTTGACTATTTGTACACGACTACAAATGCAATTCTGATTTTGTATAACAAGTAGAAATTAATTTTTAACAATTTTTGTATGTATGTCAGCTGTGTGTCTCTCTTGGATTTTAAACAAAAAATATCAAGCATATTCAACAATAGCTATTTCCTGGAGAGACTCTATACAGTAGTGTTCAAAATAATAGCAGTTCCATGTGACTAACCAGATTAAGGACTGTTATTAGTATATATTTTTTATTGCTACATGGCAAACAAGTTACCAGTCGGTGCAGTAGCTGCTCAGAAAACAAACAACACCCAGCATTCATGATATGCACTCTCTTAAGGCTGTGCAATTGGGCAATTAGTGGAAAGGGGGGTGTTAAAAAAATAGCATTGTGGCAATCAATCAGTGATCAATTTTGTGAAAAAACAGGTTTGAATCAGGTTGACCTTATTTAAGGATGAAACCAGCACTTGTTGAACATGCATTTCTTTTTGACAGCTTAAGGAAAATGGGTCGTTAATGTCATTGTTCAGAGGAACAGCGTATTTTCTTCATGACTCACTGAATGGTGGTGATGATGCTGTTATCTGTCACTTTGTTCTATTCACTAATCTGATGGAAGATTATTTAATAAATTTCAATGAATAAACTCACTCTATGTCCAAGGTCATGAAAGGGTTGGCCAGCTCTCTCTCCAGCTCGCTGTTGTAGAACAGAATCTTTTTACTGCTCACCACTACATACTGTGTAGGCAAACCAAGGGGGAAAAGTGGGTAAAAAGGGAAAAAAAAGGATATTCCATGAATGTAATTATTCATTAATTCATTCATTTTCTATGCCGCTTGTCCTCATTAGGGTTACAAGAAATAATCACTGCTGCTACATTACCTTTTTGTCCCAGCCAAACCGCTTTGAGTGCTTGGTAGGAAGTGAAATCCAGCCCTCTAGTCTGGAGTCTAAAATGTAATACAACACAAAGAAGAGACTTAATGACATTTCATTAGGTATTTCTTGGTTTGAATAGGGAAGGGTTGTATGTTAACTGTGAGTAAAACAGGATTAAATAATAATAATGGAAGCAGAGTAAACAGAATACAAGGGTTAGTCAACAACATGCACAAACTAAATGTATTTTTTAACTGTGTATCAATACACAATGGGTATTTTTAAAGTAAATCATGAACCAACATGCAGGGTCACCTCCATGTTCAGGCTCAAGCTGCTGGTAAGTGAGAGCCAGGGGACTCTGGCCCTGCTCTTCACGTTCTTCTTCATTTTCAGAGTCAGAGTCAAAAAGAGGGTTTGCAGAACGTTGGAGGTCAGGCCGAGTGTTGATGCACACTGATTTGTGTGTGCGGTGGTAGGTGAAGGACATTGATTCAGAGGTATGTGAGTGAGTAATATGCACTGTGCTCCAGGGGTGGCATGGGGGTAAGGAGGGAAAAAAGGTAGAAAAGTGCAGAAGATTCAAAGTGAAAACAAAGGAAACAGGAAGAGAAGACCTAATTCTAGTTAATGGGGGTACCTGGGTAGCCTTCACCCGCATCCAGGTCATTGGCACTGCTCATGCTGGTAGAGTCCAGAGAGTGCACGCTGAGGGAGGTAAGCTGGCACCGGAGCTGCTCTATGTCACTGTCCTTGCTGGCCAACGTCATTTGGAGCTCCTGGCGCACCTGGTTCTCCTCCGCTATCAGCTGCGCGACAAACACAAATGTGCAATGTTGGAATGCCTGATGTTTGTTTTCTCTGGTCCAAATGGTGACATTGTAAACTTAGTCCGTTTCGCTTTATCTTCGCTTTGTCTTATTGGTAGCAAGAATAAACCCAGGAAGAACTTTTGCTGTATGAGAAATCTGTAAAACAGTACTAATACACACCACATGGAGCAAAAAATGGCTTTAGCTAACTTTAATAATAACTGGGTAATTAATCGCTATCTATAGTACACCACCAAGTAGTCACGTGCACTTTAGGGGATGTCACGAGCAAAAGAAGACGTGCTGCAAACTCAAGGCCTTTACACAGCCCGTGGTACTGTTTGGAAAATAGCATTAAGTCTTGATCCGTATTGTGGACCTCAGCAAACCATGTGCTTAGAATGATCTGGGCAGTAGTCATTCTTGTCAGTTTCAACTATTCCAGAAACACCACTGTGTCCGACCGAACCATTTCTAGTGAGAGCCACATACTGAAAATTCAAAAGGATGCAAAGGCCACTTTGATATTTTGTAAAACAAAATAGATATGCAAAAACTGCATTTCAGCTTTGTGATGTACTGTAAGTCAAAAAACATCCATCCATCCATTCCCATAATATTAAAACGTTATTCTTTTAATATTATGACTTTATTCTTGTAACATTACAGTGAGTTTTTTACATTTTTGCTGTTCTTATTTAGTCTTTTAAATTCGTTTTTTTTTTGTTAGTTAGTTAGTCTTGTTGTGCCGCAGTCCAACTAAAATACAATTATCGGCAAGCCCCGGGGAGCACTTCGGACACCCATGCTCTAACCTTAATGGCTTTAAGTGGCCACGGTATTATATTTACCTCTAACCATTGTTACTAAGGATGCCATATTGTGACACACTCTAAGTAACAATAGTTTAACTGTACACAACTAATATCAACACCACTGCAACCTGCTCGTACAAAATAACAATGAAGAGGCAATGACCAAAAAAAGTCATAACAAAGCATGCTGGGAAACACATTTTCTTCCCATTCCATTGCTGTAAACTCTTAGATGTTTTGTGTGTATATAAAATACTCTAGCTTTTGCCCGAATGTTGAGAGGATGACGAAGAGGTGGTCTATTAACAAGCACTTTAACATCCACACTAAAACAAGCACAGTTGTATATCCGCATCCGTCTCACTCTTTTCCTGGATTATCCAATCAGCAGCCAGTACACATTCACAGTCTAAAAAATAGCCCTGTCAAGCAGGCATGAATGGACACAAACAACGATATTTTCAAAAATTTACATTTCCCTCAAGCAGATGTAAAGATAAATAAATAAATAAGTCAATCCACACAAGTGAAGTTTAAAAAAGTTTTTATGTCCACATAAAAACTCTTTCACTGGCTGTCATGCACATTTTGTCAGAGTCTGAACAGCTGGTTGGTGCATTATATTGGCACGTTCTACTAGTCTGGATAAATGTGGCATGTTCTGTCATGGTCGCGAGTTCAAATGATCATCTGTGTGTGCACTGATGATGCACATGAGCATGTTACATTAATTAACCAATCATGTTGGTTAAAAAAAACAACAAAACAAGACGGTTTTAAAAAGATTTGTAAGACTTTCTATATGAAGAAACACCAAAACCAGCGGTAGGGAACCTATGGCTCGGGAGACAGATGTGGCTCTTTTGATGACCACATATGGCTCTCAGACGTTTCTTAACACCACAACATTTATTTATTTTAATGTAGTTTTTTCTTAAAATATATAGATCATAATCTTGCTTTACAACAGGGGTGTTCAAAGTGTGGTCCGAGTGATTTATTGGCCCACAGCATATAAAAAATACAATTTAACAAAAAACTTTAAGGAAACGGCAAAAATGGAAAAAGCATCAGTAATTTTACAAAAATACAGTATACAAAATGTCAGGAGAGAAAACAAATGCGATCAAACCAAATAAAGGTGGTAATCTTTGAAAAATTAGGTTGCGGAAAAGGTTATAATATTAGGAGAATAAAGTCAAAATATTACAGAAATAAAGTCATAATTATGAGAAATGTTGAAAAACGTATTTTGTTGAAAAAAACAAAATGTTGAAAAAAAGAAATTGAAAAGAAATTGCTGTAATTTTATGGGTAGAAAGTCCAAACATTAAGAGAAAAAAGTCACAATTTAACAAGAATAAAGTAAAAATCATGTCATTTTAGCAGCTTAAAGTTATTTATTGTTTTTTAAATATCATTATATTATACAAAAAAAAACAAAACAATATAAAGTTGACATTTTTGAAATATTAGGTTGGGGGAAACATTAATATGGGAATAAAGTTAAAATACTGTGGGAATAAAGTCATAATATTACAATAAAATATATAATTTTTGTTTTATAATGTAGAATGTTTTGTGTAATGTGTTTTCACTGACATTTTAAAAATAGCATTCAAAATATAAAACCTTCTCAGCACTTTAATTCATCCAATTCAGAGACGTATTCCACCCATCCATTTTCTATACCGCTTATCCTCATTAGGGTCACGGGTGTGCTGGAGCCTATCCCAGCTGACTTTTGGCGGGAGGCGGGGTACACCCTGGACTGGTCGCCAGTCAATCGCAGGGCAGACATATAACCATTATATTCTAAAATTGTTGGTCTTGCTAAAAAATGCACACTTTTGTCACTGTTAAAAAATAGTGTCGTGGTAATACATTTAAAAATATGTGCCTTTCTCTCTTAGCCCAAAAGGTTCCCGACCCCTGACCTAGACACTATTTTTGCACAAGACACTTTGAGTCATAATCCACTAAGACCTCCTGTAAACTGCGTGTTTTTCTTAGGAATATCTTCATGTAAGTAGTGTGGGCGTACTCACCGCCTGCATTTCCGACAGCTCTCTCTGGTATTTGATGATGGTGCTGTTGAGTTTCTCCTTCTCTGATCTGAGCTCCAGCTGCAGCTTTCTGTTCTCCTTTTCCCTCCTGTGCACCTCCGTGTCAGTGCCTCGGTGAACTCCTTTAACTGTCTCCCTTCGGTTCATCACCTCGGCTAGCTTGTTGATGGCCTGCGTACAGCATACAGTGATGGTGTGGAGTTACGAGAAAAATGCATTAAGAGAAGCCTGCTGTTGCTGAAAATAACATTTAAAGCTTATGACAAGCCTGTCATTTTTAGTGACAACTGATAAACTGGAGTCTGGAATAATAAAAGATTTGTGCAAAACATTCTTGAAAGTAAAGAAAAGAGTCAGAGCTTTTCCAGGCTGTGTAGGCGGAGAAACACACACCTGAATTTTTAGCGTCCTTTCATTCTGCAGCTGCTTTTCAAAGGACACCATGAGAGAGCTCATCTCCGTCTCCTCATCCTTTGCTTGCTGGAGCTCTGCAGAAATAACAAAAAACTCATTCTTGTATTTCAAGAATCTTATGGCTGTTTTTTTCTTATTTTGCATCCATTTGCTGTAGCTTGCAGCTTCAACAACAATAATACAGTGGTACCTATCCTTTCGTTATCAATTCATATCAAAATCTTCAAATTAAAAACCCAAGCGCAAATTGTTAAGTACTTTGTTAATCCCCAAGAGAAAATATTAATGTATTATTTATGTATTAAATAATTCCTATAGAAAAGAATGTAAATCCAATTAATCCAATCCAGATGCCCAAAAATATATTTTATATAGAATACCATAATTTCCTGTGTATAAACTGATACTTTTTTCTTAAACTTTGAACCCTGCACCTTCTACAGCGGTGCAACTAATTTATGACTTCGTTCCAAGCTTGTGACATCTCCTATAGCTCAGAGATACTACTAATCATTTTAATAATACTGTGCCGCTCACAAGTCAGTGAGGAAGCGGTAGCCCTTTCTTTGGTAGGAACCAATTACGAGGGAACTCACAAGGAGCTCAAGGGAGCTCCTTGTGGTGGCCCGGTGCCTGGCTGCGGGCAGCTGCTGTCCAATGAACCTCTCTGTTTGAAGTAAGGCATTGTGGAAAGAAGTTAAAATAGCTTTTGTTTGTTATTTTAAATGTGTAATGGCACTTGTCTTGTATATTTACTAGCTACATTTTGAGTGTTAAGTTGCTGTGTGATGATTTTAGCTTTCTTTGTAAGACGACACAGTGAGTCAGACTGTTATATTGAGTAATGACCTCCTGTGGTTTCCATTGTGAATTTTCTCATGACTTGTGCGTGCCACATTATGTCATTTTATGTTGTGGACATGCATTTTAAAGTCCAGTGAAGTATAAATGAACTTATAAATTAACAATTCTATTTTTCTCTCTAAATTTAGTGGGTGCGGTTTAAACTCCAGAAATTACAGCCATGATAGTTTTATATCAACAATCTCCAAAGTGCGGTCAGGGGAACATTTGCCGGCCTCGGCTTAGCTTTTATTGGCCCGTGGCACATTGTAGAAATAAAATGAAACAAAAAGAAAAAAAAGAAAAAATGGAAAAAATAAGCTGAAAAACAAGCTGAATTTTTGATACTAATTATACTAATAATAAATCAGTGCTCTGTTTTTAAATATATACAACTTTTGTTTGCCTTTTTTACAAAATCAAAAAATACAAATATCAAAGTGGCCCCCCCGCATCCTTTGATTTTCAGTATGTAGCCCTCTGCGGAAAAAGTATGGAAGCAGAACACAATGCGAAATAATTCAAAATGACGAACGGATGGAAGTTATTGTTGATTCCGTACATACTCTCAAGATCAAACGCAATACTGTTTCTCATCTTCTTTGTCAAACTGGTGGCACTTGCAACTATCTTCGGCCACATGGCGAGTTGAATAGCAGTCATTTAATTTTAAAAAATGCATTGACAGTGACTCAGCAAGATGTAGTGTGCATTGTTTGATCAATTTCACAGAAGGACAGGGCAAACTGACTAGTTTGTTATGTGCACTATTGTACAAAAATCCAGGCAAACCTTTCAACAAAAAACGACATTTGACTGTACTCACGTTGCTGCAATTCTTTCAGCTGGTTGTTGAGCTCCTCTTTCTCACTGGCCAGGTTGGCAACATCTACGGTGAGAGTGCGATTGGACTCTTCCAGCTGGGAATGTAACAAGTTAGTTTGTGTCACCACACTGTGTCACTACAAACTTTAATGTTCCAGAACACTACTGGACTGGAAAAAACACATTCTCCTGTCCAACTTCATTTATAATGCAGGACACCAGCTGAGGATTTTTAATGACTTGCTCATCTAATAAGTCCCTTGTGGAGTTTGGCATCACTTATGGTCCACTGGTGGCAATAATGCATCAAAATACTAAGCAAAATCCAATGTAATGCACCATTAAAGAGAGAAAAACATTTTTTAATGAACAAGACAATACCTGTGGCCAAGTAATTCAATTAAACTATTCAGTAATCATTATTTTAAAATGGATTGCAATGAAATAAAGATGCAAATGAATTCTCTTATTAATTTACGTATCCACTGCGTTCTCACCGAGCTGATTGTGACCTCCTTGTCACCAAGTTCCTGTTTGTGTCTGGCAATCATGTCTTTGATCTCCAGCTCCTTTATAATCTTCTCCTTCTCCAGATTGGAGTACTGTTCCTCCACGATAGACCGAGCCAGCTGTTCCGAGTCTGCCTTGGTCAGGCTGCTTTCCAACTGGGATGCGAGTGACTCCCTGTGGTTGGGGGAGATGGAACTCATCAATTTAAGATGGTAAAGAAATGTATGAATGTATTACATCTGTACCTTCATACAAGGACAAAAACATCCCATTAGATAAAAAATGTATTAAAATAGTATATATTTAAAATAGAGTATATAGTAGAGAAATACAGTTTAAAATATTATAGCGTGACTTTAAATAATAGCTTCCAACAGTGTGATGATACACTGGCTTGTGATAAATAGGGAGACGTTTCTATTTCTAATCACCCATTAGCTTTAAAGTAAATTAAATTTTACAACTACAAGAGGAGCCCTGGAGCAAAAGAAAAAAAACTTTACTCTTCCGTACAACTTAAATATTCATGCGGTCTTTTACTCATTTGCCTTTTTAGCCTGCAGTTACCTTTCCTCCTGGTATTCTGCCAGACATTGCTGAGCCTCTTTATACAGTTTGTTCCTCTCATCACGCTCCTCTTTCAGTTCGCGGATCTGTGTCTTGTAAAGGGTCTTACAAAAAGAGAAAAACAGGATTTGACATTCATTTGATATTGGAAATTCACATATTTAGTGGTTAAGTAGCACTACTGTACAAAAAAAAGACAACTTTTCTACCGTGAAATACTGCTCCGCTTCCAGCTGTTCCTTTAAATCCTTCAGAAGGCCGTCAGCCTCCTGCTTCTCCCTGCAACAAGACCATCAACCTGTCATTCCCCTAGCAGTTGCTTGAAATCAACCTTATGTGTGTGCTGTCATCTAACCTGCGCATGTCGCTGTTCTGTTTGTCCAGGACCAGCTTCATCTCCAGCAGGTGGTTGAGCTCCTGTTTGAGCTGCTTCTCTGAGGTGGACAGGACGGTCACCTGCTGTTTTTCCATTTTCAGTTCACTCTGGGCTAGATTGCGCTTGTGAATCTCCTGCTCCAGGCGCAGGAAAAGGTTCTTCACCTGCGCGAGTACTCACCATTAGGGCTGGGTGATGATTTTGTGCAAACAAATGGTCGTATTAATAAAGTTACGCTGTGTAATGTTAAAACTACAGGAGTATTACAGGTTTCACTACTTTGAAGCAACCAGCAGGGCGTGCAATTCATCCAGACCCTACTGATCTGCTGTCTCAATGGGAAGCTGTTGAAATTGTAACAAAGAGTAAAAATGAAGTAAACTTATTTTGGTGAAGGCTAGTTGTTAATTGTGTTTTTGATACCATACCCTATTAAGTTAAGTTAGTGAGATCTTTAAACATTTTCCCTCGCTACATCGCTCTCTCATTCTCGTGGTTTTACAAAAAAAATTAATAAATAAACGATCACTCTTTCGTAGTTAAAATGTGGTTGCCCATTATTGGTTTATTGGTAAATTGTACTTATTTTTGGTCAAAATTATGCATTTTCAAGCATAAAATAGCTAAATGAACTAACTAAATTGGCTACAATACAAATACAAGTTAAAAGAAGCACACTAATTGTGAATGTAGTGCTGTATTCTACATTGGTGACAGTAATTGCTCGGTGAGACAGGCACTCGTCACTAAGGTTCCATTGGGAACACATTTACTGTGAAACTGCTTGAGCAGGAGTTTTATTTATATCTTAAATGGCTTATTTACTATTATTTTTTCTACAGTATTTACATTATATGGTTTTACACTCGTATTACCCAATAGTAGACAAAATAAGAGTAAATACATTGATGTATCGTAATGGCAGAAGTACACTGGAAATAGGCTGTCCAGAAAAAAAATAAACAAAGGAACTGCTAACGTGTAAGTATGTTATCTTTTTTTTAAATCTAATATGTCTAATTTTCTGTAAAGGTATATATGGGTGTTATTTCATGTTTTGAGGGCACTAATACGGTGGCTCAGAAGTGAATGTACATTGTACTCTAATAATGTAAAAAAACATATTTAGAATGTGGTAAACAGGTATTTTATGCCATAACCACGAAAATATTACATTTATCAATATTAAATCATACCTTGTAGAAATTCACTTATTACGGTGAGGTCTGGAACCAATTAACCTCAATAAACAAGGAACAAATGTAGTTGTTTTTACAAATGACAGATAACTACAGTGAAAAATTACATTAAACATGTGAACTAATTTAAAAGTATGAACCCTGGGTTACTCAGGTACCACATATGCTAGATGGGCCACCTGGTACAAAACCCTACTTGATACAGTATGTCATGAGCATCCCATCATCACAACAACAAACCTCATCAGAAACTTTCTCTTTTTGTGTCTGCAGCTCAACCAGTTTGTGCTGCGTCTGCTTGTAATCGCAGTCCAGCATGGAGTGTTCCTTCTTCAGCTGCAGCAGCTTTGCCTCCACATCTTGCTTCAGAATGCGCTCCTCCTGAAGCGTGTGCTCCATCTCTGCAACACAATGTAAGGACCAACATAGGGAAATATTTTTTGCACTAGAACGCCCCCTACTGCTATAGAGTGTGATTGTCACTTATAGCTCAAACTTAAAATAGATGATCCATGGTCACCATGGCAATGACAGAGGCCCTTTTCTCCTTATTCCAAGCCAGTCTGCCATCAAGATAATCGTGAAGCTGTTCATTACAATCCATTGAGTGGTCAAACAAAAAACAGGATGATAGAATTCAAATATGCTGATGTCATCACACTTTAATGTGTTTGTCAGTTGTGCCCCTTCTCTTGCTCACCTGTTAAGGCTGCAGATTTTGCCACTTCGATGGATTGATAAATTTGTTTTTTGTCCGCCAGCTTGGCTTTTGTGGCCTTGTGCTCAGTCTCCTCATGCTCCATACTCTGCTGGAGCGACTTTAACTTAAATGTCAACTCGATCTCTTGGTTGCTTTTTTCCTACATGAACAAAGCACACTTTACTGACTAGAAGGTCTTATACCTCATACGAGGAATCTCAAACCAACCTTCTCGAGGTCATTCAGCTTCTCCTGTAGTTGGTTCTTCTCTGTCTGGACTGAAGAGAGGCATGACTTCACCTCTTTTATCTCCTCTTCCAGACCAGATGTGAATCCTTCGGTGGGTGAATACAAAAAGGTAGAGAGGGCTGAATATATAGAAATAAACTGGTACGATTTGCACTAAATGAAAGAGAAAAACATGCATATGGAAAAAACACAGGACATCCTCAAGTGAACCATGATGTAACGCCGCCAATACATTATATTTGTTTTTACTTTTACAGACAGGAGGCATTTACATACCTGAGGCACTTTATTGTTCAGTGCCCTCATTCAACATTTAAAATGAAGTTTCCAAAAAGCATTTCACAAGAGATTCTGGCGGCACTTCAGTTTTAGCATCTGTGGCCTGTTTCGTTAGGCTTTCTGAGAGGATGTTTCCACCTATGACCTAAATATTTCCCAAGACCTGCTCCAATAAACAATTAATGTCTTATTCCTTGTCTCGGCTCCAAGTGGAGCACGTGTCTGATTTTTACCACTGCAGATGTTTCCATCCATGAAAAAAGTGATTTGGTGTTTAATACTTTATAATGATAGTTCACAACCACTTCACTTCTGGTGGCTTTGTTCACAAACAAAGCCACCAGATGTAAAAAGAGCGACTCACCCTGTAGGTCAGCGATTATTTCGGTCTTGATGCCGCGTTCCCTTCTCTCTGCCTCCAGCTCGGCCCGCAGCGCAGTCAGCTGCTTCTCCAGCTCCATCTTTCCCTCCTCCAGCTGTCTGCACCTCTCCTGAGCCTCCCTGAGGCTAAGCTCCAGGTTCTGGGCCTGTTTATGCATCTCCGACTGGCTCTTCTTCAATCTCGCCAGCGCGTCCTGCTCAGCTTGAAGCGTGGTAGCGGACTCGTCCAGCTGCAGATGAAAAAGAGAGAACGTGACCGTTTAACTTAAAATAATAACGTGATAAACCTTGGTCATCATTAACATCAACACCCATTTTCCTCACCTGTTTCTGCAACTGGACGTTCTTCTCATTGGAGATCTGTGAATTGTGGCTCCTCTTCTTCAGATCCTCTAACTGGTCCCTCAGGTTGTTCACTATTGTGTGAAAACCAAAGAGATGAAGAACAATGCTGATCGAACATTATGTAGATCTCTACATCTATGAGGTCTAAAGCGGGTGCTCACATTCATTCTCCAGGCCACGTTTCCTCTCCATCTCAATCTCCACTTTGCGCTGGTTCTCGGTACTCTGGTGCTGCAGCAGCGCTCGCTCACACTCCATCTGCCTGAGTGATGCCTCCATGAGCTGTCTGCTATTCATCTGACCACAGATGAAACACAGGCAGACTAAGCAGAATAAAGAGGGAACATTGTTTTGCGTGATGTCAAGCAGCGATGGCATTCATCCTCACCTCCTTGTCTAATTCCTTAACCAACTTTTCTAAACTGTTGGTGGTATTTCTGTGGAGAAGATGCAGATTATAGACTCAAAAGAGTTTCAATCACATTCTTGTCATCTTGTAACCACTAGCGCTGCTGCTTTGAGTCCATCTAAGTGTTATTTCTATGCGATTTAGCTCCTACCGGAACTTGTGCTCCAGTTCGTCTTTGGCCTGCATTTCATGGTCCAGCTGCTCTTCCAGTTCATTCACTTTTTTCTGCAGCTGCTAGCAAGGCAGAGGGGAGAGAATACAATGCGATTCAAAACTAAAACCACATACACTTAAGGCCAACAATATTAACAAATAAATAAATAAACAAATAAACAAATAATAAATAAAAATATACATATATTTTTGTATATGTGAATGGGTATTTTTAGCTGAAAATTACATAATGGGAGCCGCAGCAGCTTAAGAAAAATAAGGAAAATAACCTTTTCAAATTTGTTAAGCAACCTCTAAGTTGACTTCAGTTACGTTTAAAGGAAAAATAAATGTAATTTAGTTCTTGTGGTGACAGTAAACATTCTGGGGTGAGCAGAAAATGCCACAAAATATGCTCTAAAAAATCCACGTTTGGGGGAATAGGGAAGCTATACTGTATTCTCAACATACCACACTTGGAAAATGAGACTAGACACACTTGGAAAAAAAAAAAGTTACTAGGATCCAGGATTGTCAGGGTTATGAATAGTTTTCCAAAAAATACATGTACATGGTGAAAGCGAATATCTCTGAAACATCAAACATCTCTCTTGTTCTGTCTTCTGTCACTTTTTGTGTCATCTACAGCTAGCGGTTACCGCTTTTATTCTCGTGAATGCTGCGCCTCTAATAAATTCAGCTTCTATATGTGAGTAAACACTAACTTCTTTCTTGTTGTCAGAGTGACGCTGCTTTTCCTCCAGTTTGTCTTTTTCGTTGTCAGAATCCGCTGAGCTGATTTTAGTTGCCTTCAGCAGCCTTGGAGAGGGGAGAGGAAAACGTCATTTGCAACATTTTGGAGGTGTTTTGCATTTAAATCAAGTGCTAGTCTGGGTGGGTTAATTTTTAGAGATGTGAGTATGGTAAGCAAGCAACTCTGGAAATCATTACATGGCCTGCACCATGTGTTTTATGACAAATAAAAAATCTTAGGCCAGTTTTTACAGGATGGGATAATGGTTACCAGGTACAATAGACAGTGTGCACGTCTTTGTAACATTTTTAATTGATGTGTTTAAAAAAGCTTTAACCTTGACTTGCACACAATAATATATACATCTAGCTTGAAAATTACCAGAAAGGAAACAACAACAACAACAACAGCAGCTAGTAGTAACAGTACACAGACAACCTCAAACAAAAATGGAGGTTGTGTTACTTTTTTTGTGGAACGCACTCTTAAGAGCATGCGGGTTTTAAGAGCTCAAGGTGTAAGGCGAGAGCCGTTTTGGGCCGGCTGTCGGAACAAGGAAGCACAGTGTGGAGCATGAACAGACATACAGTGTATGAATGCTGGAAGATTCTATTTAAAGAAAAAAAAGGTAGCAGTCGTGGCTCGCAGCTTGTTTCCTGTGTCAGAGGCCCTGCATTAACGTTCCTACAAGTGACACTTCTAGAATGGGGAAAAACTACTGGAAACTGATGTGAAACAAACACTAAGAACTTAACAAGCAGGTGTCACAGTAAAAGAATAAGACAAAACTTACTGATCTTCTTTGAAGTAAGTGAAGCCGACAAATGGAAGCTGGTTGCCCACAAAGGCTTTAGGTGGCGGGAAAGTCTCGGCGGCTCCCTTATCATCCTCGATGTCATCAAAGTTGCTGGTGTCGATGTCGCTGTTAAGCTCCGGTACAACCGGGGCCACAGCTGGAGAGACACATTTAACATTTAAAGCCTTCAAAGGACCCTTTCACGAGGAAGCAAGTTTTTTGGCAGGGGTGCTTGTAATAAAAAAAGTTTTTTTTTAAATGACATGGGCAAGGGTGCGGTGAAGGGGAACGGTGGTCACGCACAGTGCTCACTTTGTGTGCCCACGCGCAAACACACACACATACATTCATTCATTTTCTATACCGCATATCCTCATTAAGGTCGTGGGTATGCTGGTGCCTATCCCAGTGGACTTTGCTTTTCACAAATACAGCCTACTCACTTCTCAGGAGCACTCACACTTCATTCATAGGACAGTCCAAATGACAATAAGTTAACTGAAAACCTCCTCCATTTACAAATTGTCTCCTGATGTATCATTTCTATCTAATCAAACTTGGTCACGTAACACTTTTTGTTGTTGTTGTGTGACATCATGTTCACAATGCATGAAATGAATTGGGACCTGTCCAATTGAAAAAAAAGTACATAAGGTTTCACATAAACTACATAAAAGTAAGAAACAGAAAAGCACTCATTACTACATTGTTAGGATCAGTCTTTCATATTTTGTAGAATCTATTGGAAACTTGTTACGTATTTTCTTTCCAAGTGCTTTGACCATTTTTTGTGGAGTTATACGCACAAATGCCGCAATTGGTCCTACCTCGCAATGTTCAGAAATCCTTAAAGAAATTCCTGGTTTCAGACAGTGATCCAGATCACCCCCAAAATCTAATCAGTTCTTCAATATCCCATTTCTGACAATTCCTGAAAATTTCATCCAAATCCATTCAGAACTTTACAACTTATTTTGAACCCAAACAAACAAGACAAACAAACAGATCAACGCCAGCTGTGCTTGCGCTTAGCGGAAGTAACATAAGAATGCAATGATTTGAAGTATTATATGCCGGGAATTCTGAAAGTTGGACGTACACTTTGTTTTGTCTTCGGCAGCCACAGCAAGTCACATGAGTGATACAGCTTAGTTTTTATGACAGACATCTCCAATCCCAGGATATAGAGGCCCTTGCCGGCAATCGAACCCGTGCCATCTACACCAAAGGCAGCAGCGTGTACACCCCCAGGGCATGTGTTGGCAGCACTGCACTACTGTTTATAAATAGAAATGTAACCATTTTGATTCTGATCCATCATGCTTCTAAAACCGTGATTGTTTTTCTCAAGATCACTTTTTTGTCATAAAGTGAAAATAGTGCGCAAACGAAAGAAGCAAATCAGGGTGAATCAAAAGCAGAGGAAAATAAAAAGCCAAAAAGTGGTGAGGCGGAAAGAGAAACTGGCTTGCTCCACAGAGGCCCTTGTGGCACAGTTTCCCAGAATGCACCCTGATAGAGGATGGTTAATGACAGGCAGCCCAGGCCACAGTGACAGTGAAAAAGCAGCAACAACCCCGCGACTGGGGTGCCCCTTCTCATTAGGCTTTGCCGCACAAATGGCTCCACCCTCCCCTAAGAGACTACGAGAAAGGGCGGTGTACCGCCTACCATCCATGGTGACAACTTCTTTAACTCCAACCTAGAAAGCTGCCGCAGCAAGGGCATTGTCATTATTTTAAAACTGGAGGGTGCACAAAAGACGGGTGCAGGTCATGTTTGCAGTGTGTGTGTGTGTGTGTGTGTGTGTTTGTGTGCACCGTACTGGTGATGATGGTTTCATATTCCAGGCTTGCCAGGCTCTAATCAGAAGTTGTGTGTGTTGTCATAATGGAAGCCATGTGAAGAAGGCTGCATGCAGTCTTACACAGAGACATACTGCGCTAATACTGCCATTTGTAGTGCAATTTTGCACCTTTGCAAATGATGTTTAAACTGCTGACAAACCCAAACGTCTGTAGAAACAGATATATTAAATCCAACCAGCTTTCTCTGAAGAAGCAATTAAGTCAAGCAAAGTTGCATTTACTTTTTTATACGCTTTTAAATGATTCCTGTGGTCACGCTGCATTTAATTTGCCTTGCTTTATTGCAGTCAAACCACAAGAAAACTGAAATGCAAAATGTGCCACAAGTTTACTCAATGCTTGCATGCCAACTTTGATGATGGCCTGATAAAATGACATAATATTTACATAATATCAGTGTTTCTGGAATAGATTGCAGTGTTGTGCCCCTGCTTTAGTAATCAAAATGAACTGTTAGCATATAGTTCTCAATGTCTTCTGCATTATGCAGGATGAGCTCATGGAGAGCATGTGTGCCAAACATACAGGAGATGAAACTCAGACATCAGCTAAGACTGAAGCAGATTGCCACCAAACTGGTCAAAACAAGTGGTAAACGAGGATAACGAAATAATTCCAAAAGACACTCACTCTCTCTGATGTTGTCAAAGGTCCACTGGTCGCTCTTGAAAAAGGGATGACTTTTGATCTCCTCCACTCCAGTGCGGCCCAGACGAATCTCCCTAAGCGCGATGCAATCAGACTCTGAGTACATCCTACCACCATCAACATGTCATCACAGTCACTGTTGAGTGGACTGACCACTAGTAGTGAACCACACTGACCGGCGTGGATAACCACATGACCACTGGTGGACCCCCACCAGAACCAGCTCTGAAAACAGAGGTCTGATCCTAGTGGGATATTACCTACAATGAACTGAGCTGCCTCATTCTGCACCACTCTGAAAACTCAACCAACATTCTCTCTCAACCAACACACTCTCTCTCTCCCCCTAACACCCCCTTTTTCCTCCCTCCTCCGCTGCTGGGTGCAGGGCTGGAGGGGCGCGGCAGTTTGGCCTTGCCACGTGTGGGACATTCCAGACTCAAGACAACACAGATGTGGGAAAGAGAGAGGAGTGGGCTTTAAGACCCCTGAAAGTATTAAAAAAGGTAATGGAGAAATTGATCACAATATGAGAAAAGGTGGGCAGAAGTTAAATCAGAGTGGTAATCAAAGGAGATGATTGTTGACTGGAACAAGAACTAGAATGGCGAAGATGAAGGTAAATAAATAGAGTGAGGAAACCTGAAAGGCTCCTCTGTAGTGAGGTAGAAATGGTCTTGTTTCAGCCTTCTCAGGGAGGGAGGAGGCGGGGTTACTAATGTAAATAGGAAGTGGCCTCCTAAGGGCGAAATGGCCACTGAACAAGTAGACGACACTGCTCACTTTATTTTTACCACTTCAAAATAAGTCCTTACGAAAGTAACCTTGTTTCATGAGTTAACCTTGTTTTACATCTGGGGTGAGAGTAATAACTGATAAAGCAAACATTCTCATCAACTCTGTATAATATGTGAAATTTATAATTTTGATGTTGCATCTTGATACAAAACGGAATGCAGTACTTGGCTGCAACCAGTGTATGCGCTGTTGTCATTTACATGTACTGTATGAATCAGTGATGTGTGTCATCACTGATTTCGTATACAACCCAATGCTGAGCAAAATTCAGGTTGGTATCAGCGATATCAATCTGATAACAATACCTTGTTCAAATACACTTAATGTGCGATGTAAATTTTAAAACGTAGTGCATGTCCTTGTACAAATAATACAAGACAGCAGAGTAAATTAGTTACCTATTTTAAACCCTGAAGTATCAAGAAGTAGAGTGGTGATTTACAATATAGCCAAGCTAATATACAATAACAGAAAAAACAGAGGACAATATCATAGAAAATATGTGAAAATGGTATTTGAAAAAATACAAAATTAAATATATAAAATATTTAAACCATTCAAATACACAATGAGTTTAAGAACTACTATAAAAATAAAAACTTTACTCATAATTCACAAACGTCTCCATTTACCTTGGGCCATGGTTTGAAAAGCCTGATACTGAGACTGACTGATGAAGCAGTCTGCATTACACATTACACACTTACTCAGGCGGAAGAAGTAGGAGTACATGCCAGTGGCGTGTCATTTTGACAAGATCTCAAAAATTTTATTACTTTCTACTAAGTTCCGACTGAACTATCAAAAGAGATAAACTATTTTAGAGAATGAGGTGCTGGTTCAAAAACATCAATATTTCAGTATCGATCCCCACATTACTAGTACAAAGAAGAAAACGTGGTCGGCTATGGGAAGGTGAGCTACTTGCATGCAGATCATTATTACTCCTGAGGGCAGTATAACACTGACATGAGTCACAGTCAAGAGTCAGAAAGAATAAAGATAAAACAAAACAAAAAAAAATACAAACCTGCCAGTTAGAAAGGCACAGATGAGATTCCTAGCTTCCGGAGACATCTCCACATCATCTGGAAATACGAGGGAGTTCTTATGGTTCATGATCTTCCCGTAGGTTCCAACCAAGGATTCAGCATAGAAAGGAGTCTCCCCTGTGTGTCAAAACCAAGCATGATTGTGTCAGTGCAGATTAGACTCCATGTAATGACTCTATTAGCACACAAAATTCACAAGAGGTCCCTCACCTACTAACAGCTCGTATAAGACCACGCCCACAGCCCACCAGTCGCACTCCCGCCCATAGTGACCTTCGCTACCCTGAGACTGGAGCACCTCGGGAGAGATGTAGTCGGGCGTGCCTAAGGCAGTGTCGCAGCGCACCATGCCTGTCTTTGGACACACAAAAAACACAACACAATAATAAGAAAGCAAGAGATGATAACTGTAGCACACATTTGCAAAAGTCATGTTATTGAGCTAGACAGAGAGCCAAACAGAAAGGGTAGAAATCCTCCTGATGTAAAATGCTGTGAGTTACTGTCACATCTTAACACCAGATGGTGCAATGGAGCTGTTAAAAGGACAACTGGCTCACCAAAACCTCCTGTAGCATTGAGAACCAGGACAAAGAGCATGGATGGCAACTTACAGAATCCATCTTCATGCACGTGCCAAAATCAGTCAGCTTGAGGTGTCCGTGCTGGTCCAGAAGCATGTTGTCGGGTTTGACGTCGCGGTGGATGAAACCCATGGAGTGGATAGCGTCTAAGGCCAGCACCACCTCGGCAGTGTAAAAGCGAGCCCACTTCTCCGGTATGTCGTAGTTCATGGTGAGAGTGACCATGTCTCCGCCCGCCATAAACTCCATCACCATATAGAGGTGGCGGTCGTCTTGGAAAGCACAGCACAGCTACAAGAGACACAAACACATATTTTATAAACAAGTGTATAGAACACAAAGATTATTGTGAATGTGACTGATTTTTTATTTATATTTTATGTTAATTTGTTCAAATGATGTATTATGACAATATCATTTATTTGACATATTTTTGTTTTCCAAGTTGTTTATACAGTAACAAATGAATTATAATGCTTGACTGCATTGTATTTGCATAATTCATCCTATGAAAGGGCAGATCATTTCAGTGACACTCATTTCTCATACAGAACATGCCGAACATTGAAATTTGCACGTAAATTGTGAATGCATACGAAAATAAAACCATTTAGAGGGTTCGGTGTCTAAAACAAAGTGCAAATTTAAGCACATAAAAAAAATTCAGAACTGGCAGTCTTTTAAGAAAATTGAAGGGTAGACTTAAGTACCTTACACTGTTAACTGCTTACACAAACAAGACATACATTATAAACTAGTACATACAGTAATCCCTCTTTTATCGCCAATAACTGGTTCCAAACCCGTAAAAAGTCAGTTATTGCAAAGCAGAATTCCTTCGTTATAAATGGAATACGTTCATCGTTATGGCATTAAAAAAATGTTTACAATTTTCTAAATACATATTTTAAATATTATTGGTCAAATAGCTATGAAATAACACCCATATAGTCCATATACCTTTACATTATTATTATGTAATATACCCAATATATGCATTATATAAATAATCCAGTTAAGACAGTTTACCTTGTAGGGGAGCAGAATCCATGACAGAAGGAAGTGGCATCGGGGGTTGAGTTTTAGCTTGTTGTGGGCTATGGCTGCAACAGTAAGTTAGTTTATTAAGCTAAAGTGGCTCCCAAAGTTTTTACAGTGGCGCACACTTTCAGACATTTGCCATGAAGGCCTGTACCCCTACTGCAGCACATTTTTTTAAAAACATAAACCTTTTTATCTTAATTAACTTGAAATATTGATTATAATCAATTGGTTGATTTATTGTATACTAATTCTGGGTTAAAATGTGTATTTTGCATGGTCACATTTTGACAAAGTTTTACATGAGCACAGATAAATAATCAGTTAAGTAATCATCCTGAAAATTAACGGCTTGAATTTGAGACTCCCTTTTCTTATCCACTCACAAGGCTATGGTTTAAGGCTATTGTTTTAATACTGAATTGAAGAATTGAAGAATCATGACAAAGCAGTACCCAAAATACAAAATTACATACAACCTACGATAAAATTTAGCCTAATTTTTGGGGGACTCCCCTCAGTGCTTTCACCACTCTTGTGCGGTTTTCACCGCTGTGTCATGGGGATCTTCAAGATTAAACACTCTTAATGCACAAATTAATCATCAAACTTACTTAGGTGTTCATATGATGAAGAGCAATGAACTCTTTTCTGTCTCCTGTCTGCTTCCCCTGCGTTCAGGCGCAATCGGAATTGTGAGTTGTTTAAATTATTTTTCATTTTGTTACACGTACCCCCATCACAATTGGCGTACCCCACTTTGGGAACCTAAGATTTAGCCATTTTTATGCTTGAAAATGGTTAATTGAAAAAAAATAACATTTGCTTAAATATGCTTTTTTTTTTAAATTAATAACAGCCCATAGTCAACCACAAAACGGCAATCGTTTATTAGCATCCTGAGAAAGCTGTATTACTTACTTGTAATTTATTTACTTTTGCCTGAGTCGTTCTGTCGATTTTCATTCCACTACCTCAGTGACTGTTACAATAAGCGTACTAAAAAGTGTAAAGGTGCACACCTGGACGACCCAGGGACTGTTAGAGAATGCCATGATGTGCCTCTCCTCCCAGAAGAAAGCCGAGTCGGACCGTTTGATCATCTCGAACTTGTTGAGCTTCTTCATGGCGTAAACCTTGCGAGAGGCCTTGTGTCGCACCTACAGCAGAGGTGTGGGGAAGGAAAAAAAAGAGATGTTCAGACACGAGTCTACGAGAACGACGAGATGATCAGAATGTCACGGGGATCAAGATTACACGAGCGCAAGAGAGGGAGGCGGGAGGCCACAATTAAAAGGCATAAGCCAGGAGAAAGACAAGCTGACACACGTTCCCCATCCCCACTCTCCTCTATATTACTACGTTCTCCCACACACTGCTCCTGTCTTAACATGTTTGCACAACAAAACATTCAGCAAATGCCAGAATTAATCTTGTAGTGTCACATATGATGGCTTTTGAACAGCCTCAGATCTTTAAGGGATCACAAAATTAGGTACACTAATTGAAATATTTGGCCACCATTAACTTTGCTTTATTGTAAAGTTTTCATTGACACTGCTTCTTAATAATGTGTTTCTTATTGTGGTGCATTGGAGAATGCAGAGCAGCATAATTCAGGAGGTAGAAGGGGTTGTCTAGTAATTGGAGGGCTGTTGTGTCCTTGGCCAAGGTTTACCCACATTGCCCCAGGACCAAGATGCTGACCTATGACCCCTCTCACAGTGGCGGCCCACCACTCCTCAAGAAGATGGGTTATACAGAGATGACTTTCACTCTAGGTTGTACATGTGATAAACAATGTTCAATCAATATTGTGCCGGTGTACGTTGTATTCACGCCATTACAAGGAAGAAAATCTCACCAGCTGCACTTCTCCATAAGCTCCTCTTCCGATCAGCTTCACCTTTTCAAAGTCTTCGAGCTTGACCTGCAGCTCGCGCAGCTGGTTCACCGCCTTTTCATCTATGTGGAGAAATGTGTGAAAGATGAGGTCAAACTGGAAGTTCAGCTGTTAGAGTCTGGATCAGGGGCATGTGAGTAGTGCCTTCATTACACAAGACTAAAGTGAATGGGAAATCTAGAAGCCACACTTGATCTTGTCGGAAAAAATGGAAAGATGAATACAAATTGTCAGCTTAATCAATTCAGGCTCCTGGCGCTAGAGAAATGTAACAACTGTGTATTCAAATTGACACGGCAGCTCTTACATCGCATCAAAAATGTTTCGATGTTCTTGTTCTTCCGCAGAGCAGGATAGTTCAAGTCGTGAGCCAAGGCATTTATGGAATCCTGCAAGGGTAAAAAAATTGTGAGCAAGACATTAAACATAACATTTTAAACTATGTAACTTATTATGATTATTATTATTATGTAGTTATGATGTGTTATTCTGTTCAAGGTCATAGGTATGCTAGAGCCTATCCTGGCTGACAAGAGGCGGGGTACACCATGGACATGAACAAGATGCTAAGGGAAGCTGAGCTGCATCCATGCAGACCTCCACTGTGGCACATCTTTGAGATGCAGTCAGCACCAATAGGGACTATTAAACAAGTAGGGGAGGGGAGTGCTTGATGTAGCCAGTATAATACAGTTTTATTCTACTTCCTACTCGTACTTTGGCACACACAGAATTTGGAGAGGATAAAACCGATTCAAAAAAGGACATAGTACGTTGGAGAAAAAAAGTTGTAAAAGTGGAGGGGCTCAATGTGATGGCCTCACTTGGAAGAGAGTGGCGCATCCGGAACAATTCTGCATCTTTAAATAGCGACAGTGGGGAGAGATCACCCACAACTGCAGATGGGTGGAAATAGACCACATGCTCACAGGCTATTTATTTTTGGACAAACAGCTTATGGCTGCCATTACACATACTGTGTGTGTGTGTGCGTGTGTGTGTGTCAGTGATGTTACCAAAATAAGAAAGATAACACAATGAAGGCTGTCATATTTGAACCCAACACAAATAGTCCACCACTAAAATATGTCCCTATAAATCTACATGCATCATAGTGGAACCTCAAAAGTCCCCTGAGGCTAAACCATCTGACATTTATTATCTAAAATTATCTAAAAGCGCACAAAACATTCTGTCACTATGTGCAACACCATTATACCTCATGAGACCTCAGTTTAACAAGCATCACGGTGTGTTTGGTGTACAGCGAGGGAAAAAACTATTTAAACCCCAGCTGATTTTGTAAGTTTGCCCACTAACAAAAAATGATCAGTCTATAATTTCATTGGTAGGTGTATTTGAACACTGAGAGACAACAATGACCAAAAAAATCCAGAAAAATGCATTTCAAAAAGAGTTACAAATTAATTTGCATTTCCATGAAGGAAATAAGTATTTGATCCCCATATCCGTCAGCAAGATCTCTAGCTCCCAGGTGGATCTTATACAGGTAACGAGCTGACATTGGCAGCCCTCTCAGCTCGTTACCTGTATAAAAGAGACCTGTTCACAGAAGTAATCAATCAATCCAGATGCCAAACTCTGCACCATGGCCAAGACCAAAGAGCTTTCCAAGGATGTCAGGGACAAGATTGTGGACCTACATAAGGCCGGATGGGCTACAAGACCATCGCCAAGCAGCTGGGTGAGAAGGTGACAACAATTAGTGCAATTATTCGCAAATGGAAGAAACATAAATTAACTGCCAATCTCCCTCGGTCTGGAGCTCCATGGAAAATCTCACCTCGTGGAGTTTCAATGATAATGAGAGCGGTGAGGAATCAGCCCAGAACCACTCGGGAGGAACTTGTCAATGATCTCATGGCAACTGGGACCATAGTCACCACAAAAACAGTTGATATATAATATAATTTATTTTATTTCGAGCCACACAAAATACAAAGGACAGAACATAATGAACATACACCTATAAACAGGAACAATGTCTCAAAATGGAGTGGGAAGAAGACAAGCTTATTTACTCCCACCCCCTTATTCGTAATACTAAAGGCTGTTATGTTAATGCAATATGCAGTAATACATGAACAAGATAACATACCTACAAACACAAATGTACAATATACACAATTATTAATGTGTTATACCTTGTACAGCTTGTGACATTACTCATTATTATACCATCATCACATATCAACATAACATAATGTTTTAAAGATAATTCCTGGGTTTACTATACAGTAAATATACAGTACATATACACATACCCATGCATACATATATATACACACACATACAATTTTTTTGTATACAAGAACTATTTCATTAAACGATATAATAGTAATCAGTGTTGATGGTAATAATAATTAGTTTGGATAGCATGTGTCCCGCATAAAGAGAAGCCAAGGACTTTGTGGAACTGTTGCCAGAGAGGGACTGCGCTCTAGCAACATCTAACACCGACACTCCTGGCCAAGTGTCCTATACTCTGCATTTAAAAAAATGCACAGTATTAATAACACACTACGCCGTGAAAGACTGAAATTCTGCTGTGCCCGCAAGTTCCCCCTGCTCATGAAAGTCTATCTACAGGACCGTCTGAAGTTTGCCACTGAACATCAGACTGATTCAGAGGAAGACTGGGTGAAAGTGTTGTGGTCAGATGAGACCAAAATTGAGCTCTTTGGCATCAACTCAACTCGCCGTGTTTAGAGGAGGCGGAATGCTGCCTATGAGTCCAAAAACACTGTCCCCACCGTCAAATATGGAGGTGAAAACATTATGCTTTGGGGGTGTTTTTCTGCCAAGGGGACAGGACAATTGCACCGCATCAAAGGGAGGATGGATGGGGCCATGTACCGTCAAGTGTTGGGTTGAGAACCTCCTTCCCTCAGTCAGGGCATTGAAAATGGGTCGTGGTTGGGTATTCCAGCATGACAATGATCCATAACACACGGCTAAGGCAACAAAAGATTGGCTCAAGAAGAAGCATATTAAGTTCATGGAGTGGCCTAGTCAGTCTCCAGACCTTAATCCCATAGAAAATCTGTGGAGGGAGCTGAAGGTTCGAGTTGCCAAACAATCAGCCACAAAACATTAATGACTTGGAGAGGATCTGCAAAGAGGAGTGGGCCAAAATCCCCCCTGAGATGTGTGCAAACCTTGTGGCCAACTACAAGAAACGGCTGACCTCTGTGATTGCCAACAAAGGTTTTGCCACCAAGTACTGAAGCACGTTTTTCAAAGGGATCAAATACTTATTTCCTTCATGGAAATGCAAATTAATTTATAATTCTTTTTGAAACGCATTTTTCTGTACTATTTTTGTCATTGTTGTCTCTCAGTGTTCAAATACACCTACCATTGAAATTATAGACTTATCATTTCTTTGTTAGTGGGCAAACTTACAAAATCAGCTGGGGTTCAAATAGTTTTTTCCCTCACTGTATTTGGTGATGAATGTCAATATTGGGGTTGGGTGTATGCAAGGTGTATGCAGGGTGAATGAATGCAAAAATCACAAAACGCCATAAAATGTGTTTGAGAAAATGATGTTTTTGGTAAATAGTCTGAGGCGAGACTCACTATGCAACACTTTATATAAGTATATATTAGTACACGCACACAACTACTGTTTGTTCAAAGCCAGGTCACCGCTCTCCACAACACAATGAAACAAAACAACATAAACATGCAAAAACTGTTGAATTTATAAGTGTACATTTTTTAAAAACTCAATAATGGCCCAAATTTTCAATAATTGATATGTATTTAATTAAACTTGAGGCAGTTATTTAGAAATATAGTTGGGGACCTGTTATATAATTTCAAGTATATCGGATGCAAGATGGCCGATGTAGTGTTCAAAGCGTAAATTGAGATTCCTCCATCTTTAATGGTGACAAGACATGAACCATAAAGCAAAGAGATCCATGGATAGACTGATATATAGATGGAACATTTGATAAAATATGCGTAAAATAGCTGGTGCAATTTTTTTCATTTTCCAGCACCCTGGCTGTAATAGAGCAAATAATGCGTTGCTGCTGTTACCTAGTTTAGAAGACAAACAAGATTAAATTGGTTGCATGGTGCTGGTACAACAATCATAACAACATAGCCATGTTATTTCAAGGATTATCTTGTGTGTTTCATTCATTTAAACGTGAGTGTGACTGGTTGTATGTCTTTGTTTGTCTATATGTGCCCTGCGATTAACTGATCTTGTGTGTTTATGAATTGACAATAAGAGGAAACGCCATTGATTGTTTTTCCTGGAAGCTGAACAAATCTCAACACAATCGGGAAAGATTGTCCTCCGAAAAATGTAAACTGGGTTTGGCTTCCACTTCTACCAGTCAGTGTGCCTACTTCTCTGGCCTAATAACATTTTTTTTTTAAAGTAAAAACTATTATTTGTTTTACTATGGTAACAACTAATGGGAGATTCGAGTTGTTAAAAATCAAAGAACCCTCCCCTTTTGGTTATCAATTATTAACACAAAACAGCAACAGGTTAAAGTCATGTCTTCACTCTGAGCCCTAACCACAAGTTCATTCAGAAGCACACAAAAACTGCAAACAAATTAACAGAAACCTACCCTATCAGTGGCATTTGTTCTACAAATGACAACAAAAACACCTTTTGTGTTGTGCAAGCAAACGGGAAAGGGACGACGCAGTTTATCGCCATCTCAATTCCAGGATGTGACCAAAGCTTCCTGCGTGGGAGCTACCCTCTACCATAGTTTAGTTAGCATGGCGGACAGACTATGTTCACACAAAAACTGCAAACAAATTAACAGAAATCTACCCTATCAGTGGCATTTGTTCTACAAATGACAACAAAAACACCTTTTGTGTTGTGCAAGCAAACGGGAAAGGGACGACGCAGTTTATCGCCATCTCAATTCCAGGATGTGACCAAAGCTTCCTGTGTGGGAGCTACCCTCTACCATAGTTTAGTTAGCATGGCGGGCAGACTATGTTTTAAATAATGCTGGGTGGCATGACGCCATCAAGTACATGCCACATTATTTCCACAGTGAGAGTGAAAAACAATTCAGGGTATGAGGAAACATCCTCTTAAAAGGCTGAGGCTGGACTTCGATTGTGATGAGGGATGACAAAAATGTGGAACTCCTGTCCCAACTGATCCAGGTCAGGCCAAGTGAATGAATCAGCTGTTGGAAGGTAGCACTTGTTGGTTTAAAATAGGCAGTAGGGTTGAAGTGCTGCAGGATTCCAAGATGAAAAGTTGCCATGAACGATTGTCAATTGACTTTGTATGGCACAACAAAGCAGCGATGAGTCATCAGCCCTGGCCTCCTTTGAAATACTGTCAAGTCATTACAATATTAGTAGTTAATTTTAAAAAAACGGTGCAAGTGTGACTATATTAGTACATAGTGTCTAAAAGTATTGAATGTTGCGTGTCTAATGTGTGTGTTTACGTGAGGAGGTTCACGTGATCGTTAACCCGGCCGCCATGATTGGCTAATGACGTCATCACCTATCATCGCCATTATGCGCTATCGTTCATTTTTAATATAAAGAAAAACAGCGACAGGCCGACAGCTTACCAGCAGCGTTTCCAAGTTTAGCACCGACTCTGGGCTCCTCAAGAGGGCCTCCAGCTTCGACAGCCGGCTCTCCAGCATGCTCTCCGCTCCGAGCATGTTTATAATTCTTCTTTAAATGTCATAAATAAACAAAACGAAGGAAAAAACCGGAAGTGTTTCAAGTGTTTCAAAGTCTCTGGGCTCGACTACTCACGACTGCTAAGACTCCTCATATTAGCTGCCCGGGTCAAGTTATTCAGTTTAATTCTTCTTTATCCACAGAGTTCCTAAAGTTTAGTGAAAAGTGTCCAAAGACAGTCGAGCTTCAACCAGACTCTTCGGTACCGAACAGAAGCGGGTCGGTCTTCCCTCTCAGGTGAGCCCAGTCTTGCCTCAGGTGCTGCTCAGCAAACTGATCCTAGTACAGCGTGCGAAAGAAAGGAGAGACCGCTGAGACGTGACAAGGCACTTCCGGCACAGACTACCAAATTAAAACTGCACAATTTTCCTTTAAACCTAAACCAAAGCGCTCATAACGTAACTAAGATAAGTTAGCTAAGAGTTTGATGTAAAACCAAAACTATTGTAATTCTTTAGGCAAGTTTGGCTGCTTTTAAATCGACGAAAGTCGAAACAGCTGCTAACGTAAATAACAAAAACATTAGCGTGTTTAGCTATTTACACTGTCAGCAATCAGGTGAAATGTTATTTTTAATAGATATCATTTGAATAAGAAAAAGAAAGGGTTTAAATGAAGTAATATTAGAATACTTCTATGTTTGTAGCTTTTATTTTAAAGGTCCGTGACTACCGGTTGGGTTTTATTTTCGCTAAATTGTCACACAGCTTCCTCACCTTCCCTCCTTATACATGTTTTATTTTGGTAAAGGTTTGGAGTGTTCTGGTCCATCAGTTTTGTTCATCCATCCTACTCCATGGCGGGATACACCCCTGACACATGCCCCCCACCCCCAAGCCGGAATTCCGGCCCCCTTATCTCATCAGTCTGTTCAAAGCCTCTACTGACTTTCAGTATTTTAGGAATGCTGATGCACAGCCTTGCAGGCATGTTGCTGCTGTTGCTATAAATAGATTTTTTTTGCAATAAAGGTTCTTGCTTTCATGTCATGTCCCTGAATTAATTACATAAACACACATTCACAATTTGGATACATGACACTTGAGATTTGACATCATACTGCTGCTTAGAATACTTTTTTTTATTGATTTAACTTTACAAAGAGTTTAAATACAAACAATCTGTGATATCGATTCAGACAGCGGGCTATATAAGCAACAAAACGGTGGCACTAAATAATGTGCAATAAAACCACTAGTAGCAGTCTTTTTTTGTCTTGTTGTTGGCCTATGATGTGAGAGCAGTTTCTTTTTAGTAGTGACTCATACAAAGTCCCCTGGCCAGCTGAGGATGACTTACAGTGAGCATGGCGTGACCTGTGATGGTGAGAGTGGAGGTTGGAATGAGTAAGGTGACGTGGGTCACCACAGTGGACTCACTCATGTTTGAGCGATGGACACACTAATGGATGTATAGTTCTGGAATGATGGCACAAGTGGCAGTCATATTTGGATGTCTGTGTATAGTTTAATGTGACGTTACCATCAATAAAATGAGTGATATTCTTCGTGTGATAGTGGTAAAATAACGGCCTGGCACAGAATCTGTTTTGGCGTTTCATGGTGGCATTGTTAGTGTTTCTTGGTGTTTTTCTGCTAAAAGCAAACAGGTGCAACAGTTCCAAAGCATACACTGCACTCTAGTGGGGATGCAGTGTACAATTAGGCCCAGGAATAATAAACAGTATTAAGATTTTGCCTTTAATCACCATATTCGCTTATTGTGATGTATAAAGGCAAAATCATGTCATTGTCCAGATAATTCTGGTCCAAACTGTGTAAACAGAAAGTCAATTTAACAGCATCGGCACTCATAATTATGACAAGTGAAGAAAACAGGCAAATTAAAGACAAATTAAAGCATCATCATAACTTATTATAACATTGAAAATCTCTGTGATGATCAACAAGAAAATGTTGCTGGATAAAATCCCAAGATAAGGGATCGTAATACTGATCACTGCATACTGCAGTATTTGACGCTTGAATATATACATATGCCAATTATATATAGCCATCCATTTTCTATGGAAAACCGTCATTAGGGTTGCAGGGGTTGCTGGAGCCTATCCCAGCTGACTTCGGGCACACCCTGAACTGGTCGCCAATCAATCACAGTGCAGACAAACTGCCAATTAACCTAACATGCATGTTTTTGGAATGTGGGAGGAAACCGGAGTACCCGGTGAAAACCCACGCACTTGCAAACTCCAGACAGTGATCCCCAACAGAGATTCAAACCCTGAACCTTCAGACGGCGAGGCCAACATGCTTACCACTCGGCCACCATGCAGCAATATATATACATATAGTATATATATTTTTTCCTGGAATCATCCTACTAAGAGTCATTTTTTAAAACATTTGGGTTAAAAAGAAGTCAAATTAGGAATGGCCATATAATCGATTTAATTGATTACTGATTAAAAATAGAGTGCACTACTTGGCTGCCACCAACAAAAGCTCTGTTAAGTTTTCTGTCTGAAGAAAAACATGATATCAGCGATGGGAAGCTGAGCTACATCAATACTATGGCACAACTCCTCAAGACAGTATTATTCGGCTCAACAACTGCTACAACACTGGCATGGAAACAGGAGTTCACGCCACTCTGACAGACCTTCTCCTGTTAAAAAATAACAATTAATCAATTATTGACTTAAATGTAAGACATACCTGAACATAAGATGACCCTTGTCAATACTTGTTTTATGGTAGACAAAATCTGTCAATAAACAAAATGTCTTACATTCAGGTCAAAACAATCATAATTTGTTTTGTCTTATAATTATAATTAAAGGAGTTTTAGTTCAACTGGTCTTCACTTTGGAAGTATGATTTGCTATGCAAATGCTGATGGGCAGAGTCTTTAAATGACACGTACAAACCCGCATCATCAGGACCACTAAAGTGATCATACACCATTCCAGCTACTGTGTACCAGTAGGCCAGTCTGTCTTATAATCTATGTTTTTATACATTATTTAACATGTATCTACAGTAGTAGACATCTTGTCTTAAACTGCTCAGTCATCAGTCTTAACCAAAAAGCCCTTAGTGACGTTTTTTTTTTCTCATCTTATCCCTCCCTGAAAAGCAGAACAAGCGGTTAGTGGATAGCAAGGAACCCAAAGCTCAGAACCCAAGTATTAGTGTATTTAGATTGGGCAGAGAGATGGAGAGGAGAGGAGTATCCTATATTCCAAGCTGTCGGTCAAAAAAAATAAAACCAAACCTCCTCCGACTGAAGCCTGAGCCCCTGTCGGACAGGTAACCCAAAACCTGGAGTGGGGAGTCCGTGTGGTATTCGGGGAGAGGAACAATGTGGCTCTTTGTGCAAGCTGGGCAGAGAAAACAAGCCGTTTCCCCTGGAAAGAGATCATGTTCAGGCTCCATCTGAGAAGACCACACAAGGCTGATCAGTGCCATGTCTGCTGTATGGAATAAGGAGGCGGTGGAGAAGGAGGAGGAAGACAGTCGCATCTGGGCACACCAACACACTTCAAGAGATATGATCTTAAAGGATGGTCTGTATCAAACAGTCCTTGGAGACAACACTAGCCGGGAGATATTTGTTTTGGTCCATGACGTGCGATTGTGTTGTTTACCCCCCACCCCCTACACACGCACACACATACTCCAAGGAGACCTCTGCTCATGTGGCCATGTGGGTTGCTTCCGGCTTTGGTACCCTGCTTGTCCACAGGGCACGCAACACTGGTGGGCTGTGAGGAGCAGACGGGAAGCTGGTAGCACTGGCGTTGTCCACAAGAGGGCATGGTACTGAATCTGGCACTGCCATGCTGTGTTGAACAGGGGTGCTGTTCATTCGTTGGAAAAAAAACAGAAGGGGAGATGAGGATAAGTTTAAACATACCACATTTATTTGTTCGTCCATGCCTTATATACACTTGAAGTTTCTAGTCGACACCATACTAATACCTTTCACAATCAAACCAAGAACATCTGGTCTCCTTCACGCACACACACATTTTAAATGCAAACAGGCACACGCTCATGTGAAGCCAACGTTCTATACTCCCCCATCTCATTGCGTTTTAGTTTCAAAAGCTCAGCGAATACTCAAGTGGTGGGTTCACATTACACAAGTCTATAAAATAGCCCAAATAAACTCAAGGAAGTTTAGACAGAAAATCTTTCCTGAAGCCAAAATCCCTCAGTCGAGTGAAATTTGTGTCACAATGTGAGATGTCAAAAGGCGTTTAATGATAGAGACAATAGGACAGGACGGTAATGCTCAGCTCGGAGCACAGAGGTGGCGAGCTATAGCCATTGGCATACTGTAGGGCAGCAGCCAGCTCCCATTACACACAACGCAGGGCTATAAATCCGTCTGCGCGACACAAGCAGCACGCTGTGATTTCATATGTATCGGTTACTAAGGGAACACTTGAAACCACAACAAATGACAACACTCACTTTTTAATGAAAACAGTTCTTGCCGTGCTTGGGTCAGAAACAGTTGACAGTTTATATACTTTCTATATCAATGGCCAGCATTTTAAAAGCTTCTATTAAGATGACTCTTGCCCTTTTGAGGGACAACATGCAGTGGAAAAGCACAGCAGTTGAAATTAAAAACCAGGTCTGAAATATCAGCAGATTAATCTCAGGGCATACAGTGAAACGGTA
The DNA here is from genome assembly GCA_024372805.1 of Oostethus manadensis. Lineage (NCBI taxonomy): Eukaryota > Metazoa > Chordata > Actinopteri > Syngnathiformes > Syngnathidae > Oostethus > Oostethus manadensis. The sequence continues at coordinate 1,019,868 of QODF01000074.1, forward strand.
ACATGATCTCATTATGGCAAGGTACCACTGGGCGCGGACACAAGGGTGGTGTTACATGCATTTGGATTCCCAACCATCATGTGAAATAAAGAGGGCCTTTTGATAGGGCCAAAGCAAGGTGCCTGTTCTCCTTTTTCTTAACATCTGGTTGGCACTGGACATCAGTTATGGGTGCAGATGGGGGAAAATAGCGCTATAGTCAGGCCAGTTGGGCTGTCACTATGACATCTATATTGGAGTCACTGTCCCTATGTTTTCTAAAGAAGCCCCACAGCTGTTTCCCAGCTGGGTCTTCTAGTCACGGGACCTCTTCTGACTATCTCTACATTGACGCTGAAAGATGACCATTAATGAACCTTGCTTGGTGTGACTCGTGGATTGTGGATATGAGTCTGCTTTTGTCTATAACCAACTCGTGCACCACAGACCGCCCTGAATAAAACTATATGTTTAATACATATGCTACTGTGTGGAGTCAAAGGTATCCTGGCATGCAACCAGAGCATTGTGACTGTCAAGTTGTGTCGAAAGTGATCGCCTTTCAAAGTGACTCTCACTGCTCGTGCCCTTCACCTCCTTCTCCTGTTGTAACCCTAGAGCACGGAGGAGTGCCAGGTAACCCGGATTGTCTCTCTTTGGCGCCATGCTGTTTAGTGACCATGTGAAACCTCTGATTCTGTTTCCCCTATGGGAGTCTGCGCACACATTTTTCCGGTCCTTGGTCGAGTGATATTTGGAATTATTTGTGTTTGTTAATTTAACCAGCATTGGTTGCCACAATGCAAAGTAAAGCATTAGAAAAATGTCTTTTGACAGACATGCCACTGTCTAATGATTCCCTTTAACCTGGGATTAACATTACTTACCTCTGTCTGTTATTTGTTTTGATCACGGATGCGTAGGCATCTCCTCTTCAAAGCTGGCTCCATATCTCTAGAATTGGGTGTATTAGCGGGGCTTCGCAAGCTACTCTTATCCCTGAGTTTGGGCAAGAGCAGCGGGGTGGGACTTCCACCTGTCTTTGGTGCAGTGGGTAAGGCGTAGGCATGGTCCTCATCTGGGAAATGGGGGTCCTCTCCTGCATCTGCAACTAAAGGCTCTTCTGACTGACCGACTGGGCCGTCAACTCGTGCAGGGCCAACAGCGGAGCACTTGTTCTCTTTTATTGACTCCTGCTCGGTCAGTGCGGGATCTGTTGGGGGCGCTGATACTCTTTGGGGTAAGAGTGAGTCCAAACTGCCTGTGGATTGTACAGAGGACATCCCATTTGCACCATGGCTGTGAGATTTCAAGACAGAAGCCATGCTGCCATATGGATGGTTGTTCACTGTAGGGCTTGGAGGAGGTGACACATGAGAGTCCTTATTTTGGTTTACAGTGTCATGTGAAGGAGATTTGGGGCGTCGAATGATGTCATGGAACCCTGATTTGATACTCTGCACAGTGCGTGACTCCTCCAACCCTGAGAAGTCCTGTAATCCCCTGGCATTAGGTTCCAGCTTCACTTGGGTTCTTTGTAGTACCCTTTGTATAACTTGTCGCTCTGACTGCTGCTGTTGTTGTTTGTAGTCTATCAGTCCTTCCGAGCTGCGTGTTGAGCAGGGGGATGTGTTGTACTGTGTCCTGGGGGACGGTGTCCCAATGTGGCATGTGGATGTTGGGGATGGGAATGGTCTCTCTGATTTAACCCAACTCATGTCCTTGGAATTGGGGTCATCATGTGACAAGTTTCCACCCACTTTGTGGTGTACAAATTGGGCATTCCCTTCAGGTATTCCAGGAGTTGGAGCCTTGGCGAGTATGGTTCTGTCTGTTCCCTCTGGGACAGGCTGTATAACACCACTGTGGTTTTGGGTTTCGTGATTTGTTTTGGGAGTTACTGGAACCAGGATTGGAATGGGTATTGGGACAGGTAGAGGAACAATAATGGGATAAGGAACCAGGACGGTGGGCTGTGGTAGGAGTGGACTAAAGGAAGGAATGCCAAAGTTCATAATGGGAGGTATTGGGACAGGACCTCTGGGTAACATGTTTACTGGGGGGGAGTGTAAGCCAGGGAAGTAGGGTCGAGGGAAGGGATGCATGAGTCCTGGGGGGTTCATGGAGGTGCAAGTGGGAGGCTGAAGGTGAGGAGAGTGAGGGGTTCTATAGGTAGGGCTAGAAGAGGGGCCTGGTTGTCTTGTATGGTTGGCAAGAGGGCTTCTGAGGCCTTGGGCATGAAGAGGCGGCCTGATGAAGGGCATTGGCATTTGAGGAACTGGCTGACGATCTAAAGAGGGGCGTGGAAGAGGAGGAGGGATAAGAGTAGGGTGAGGTGAAACCGCTAAAGCAGGAGGTTGTTGGCTGGGCCTGTCCACAACCCTCTGTCCAGAGACAGGGAGCTTGGATAAGGATGATGACGACTCTGATGCAGAGATGGAGGATGAATCTGCTGAGGTCAAGATTGCTGTAGGGCCCTTAGGGGACATGTTTCTATGATGCGCCTCCCCTGTGCTAGTGCTGTTATTCCAAGATTCGGGAGTGAGAAGCTTTTGCCCAGCAGTATTGGTGTCCGACCGCCCCTCCTGGCCAGTTCTAGCTGGACTGGAACACGTAAGAGCAGCACGGGCTTCTCTGTAGAAAACATCCATCTTGTACTGATTGAGACATTTGGTGCTGCAGAACTGGAGTCGCTCTTCGCCAGATCCAAAATCCAGGTATTCTTTGGTGTGTCGGACATGCTTACACCAATCACACACCTGCATTACAGGAGAGAGAGACTGTGGAGGGTCACTAAGAGATCTCAACATATCTGATGTTAATTATAGTACCTCAAAAAATTAGTACACCCCTTAGAGTTCAGCAACCGTTTTTATTATAGCATCTTCTCAAAAAACATTCATTCATTCATTTTCTTTGCCGCTTATCCTCATTAGGGTCACGAGGATGCTGGAGCCTATCCCAGCAGGCTTTGGGCGAGAGGCAGGGTACACCCTGGACTGGTCGCCAGTCTATCGCAAGGCATATATAGACAAACAAACATTCACACTCACATTCATAGCTATGGACAATTTAGAGTCACCAATTAACCTAACATGCATGTTTTTGGAATGTGGGAGGAAACCGGAGTACCCGGAGAAAACCCACACACGCACGGGGAGAACATGCAAACTCCACACAGAGATGCCCATGGAGATTTGAACCCAGGTCTTCAAGATCTCCTGACTGTGTGGCCAATGTGCTAACCACTCAGCCACCGTGCGGCCCCTCTCAAAAAACAATACTACATAAATTAAACATGCACATAAAGTCATCCCTTGCTACATTGTGGTTAGAATATAGCTTCCTCTCTCTGTTGCTGTTTTTCAAACAATAATTAATAAATGATCATTGTTTCGTGGGTGACTATGGCCCATTTTTAGTCTACAAATATTGAAATACATGTTGTATGTAGTATTCTGGCCACTAGGTGTCAGTAGTAGCACAAAACATTTATGAGACATGACATTACATCACATTACCATCACACTGCCAATGTAGTTTCCTATGACATGCCCAACATGACAGACTGAAAAGAAGTTCTCCTCCTATTCCTTATGAAAGTGTTAAGTTTTTGGCTTCTTAATTTGTCTTTTCTACCCCACTCAATTTGAAACCCTTTGATTACAAATAAATACAATAAATAAATTGGAGGGTCAATAGTTAGTTTGCTAGCATGCCATTAAACTGTGGCTGTTTCTTGTGCATGCGCATTAGCAACGTATCGTAAACAAAGAATAATAGAAGCGTAAAGGTGACTATAGGGGTGTTATGTCATGTCTACATGGCTCTAATAATGGTAAAAGCGTATTTAGAAAGTCAAACAGTTTTTTTATGCTCTAACTACAAACATTTACCATTTATCAATATTGACTCCTAGTTCAATTCTTTTCTCGGAATTGGATCTGAACCAATTAACCGCGATAAATGGGGGACAGCAAAGGAGTTTAGACTGAAACAGCAGCGCTTTTATGGTTCCAGCCAAGTGGTGCACTCTGTCTTGCATCAAGTCACAATCATCAACAATACAAATTGTACACAATGTACAGAGTTGATGAGAATGATCACTTAATCAAATATCATTTCTACCCTTTATAAAAAAAAATTAACTCATGAGAAGAAGTTCACTTATCGTCGTCCGATGTGGAACTCAATTAACAGCAATAAACGAGGGATGACACCTTGTAAAGTAGTATAGGTTTACTATCTCCTGAAAATACACAGACATTATTTTCTAAATAGTATGCAACACAAGTGAGTACCAAGATGTCTAGCTTACAGTCAAGTATTATGGTGGTAGTGTCATGGTTTGTGGCTGCATGAGTGCCGCTGGCAGTGGTGAGCTGCGATTTTATTGAGCATGCCAGAATATTATATCCAAGTTTCATTTTTATTTAGTATTTTGAGGTTGCCTAAATGTGAGATACTGTGTGCATTTTTTAATAATGTAATTTTATAGTGTACTTACTCTAACATTGCTGTTTATCTTCATCACCAGCCTGGGTGAGTCCTCCGCACTGGGGTGCTGGGGGGACCTCTCACCATGGAGATCTTCATCTCTGGCCTAATGGGTGAAAACCAACAAATTGTTCACATACGATGGATTAGCTTGAATAAAAATGAGGTTGTTTCTTCAAATCCAAATATTATACTGGAATCAATCAATGACCAATAAAGCTATTATAATTTGATGGCAACAGCATGAAATAAAACACACCCTAAAATTCACTACAGTAAAGTGAAATCACTGTGTGGTGAAACAGATACACTTCTACAACCAAGCAGGGAGATGATGCAACTGATGTATTGTCATATTAATGCTTGCCGGTATTAATATGGGAAATTCCTCTTGATTCGTGTAAGATGATCCGCTGTGCATCCGCGTGTGTTCCCCAGCCCACCAAGTCGTGTTGGGTTACGACACATGAAGCAGCTGAAGGTAAGGTATGCACTGAAAGTGGACACCTTGCCCCAGGCCTCCTGGCCATACTCTCAGACAGGCAGCAACAAGCAAACCGCGGCGCTTCCCTCAGCCTCTGACAAAGTAGAGTTTGTTGCACATGGTCTACTCTGCCCATCATTTTAGTCTCTGCAATCTTATGAATAAACCTCCTGCGGTATGGGCAACAGCGATGGTGAAAGGTGATACCACTGCCTGTCACCCTTTACCTCTAAATCAAGTATATCTGCTGTAAGTCTTAATGCAAGGTGACAAACGGTGTAGTGTGCATCAGAGCAGTCCCTAATAGTAGTTGTTTTGGTTTGTCCCACACACTGAAACTACTCTGTCTGACACGCACCATTAACGAGAACCTGATATGACCTTGATCCACTTTGGCTTTCATCAAAACATTTTTTCCTAAGAAATATTCAAAGATATACTTGTATGGGAGAACAGCCCTGTTATTGGTTGGCCATCTGACTGAATGGTTGGTGAAGGGAGTCCAGTGAGGATGTCAGTAGACAATTCAGGGACACATTTGACTAATGGACTAATTTGACTGGCGAAATTATGATAATTGTGCATGGACGTTGCAGGGATTGGACAAATAATTGTCAGTGATTGGTTTAATTTACGTGAATTGGCGCAATCATAACATTACTAAATCCTTGAGGTTCTGTAAAGGGGTGCACCTCTATTGCAAGTATATGAATAGGAACATGATTATGTTTCATTACAATCAATATGTTCAGTCACTGCTCACCTTATTGCGCTTGAAGTAGGCCCGTCTGCAGGCGGCAAAACACTTCTCACTGCAGAAGCTATTCATCTCGGAACCCATGCATAGAGAGTAGCGCTTAACACCTTCCTTCTGGCACCAAACACATACTATCTGCACATTCTGCACGTCGTCCACTGCAGGGGAGTAGAAGATTGTGAAAATGAAAAAAATGACATTTGCAAAGCTGAAACTGCCTAGCTATACAGTGATGAAGTAGTACATTAAACAGACTTGGTGTGATGCAAGTGTGATAATTTGGATTAGGGCTGCATGATTTTGCACATAATGTGAATCACGATTTTCTTACTTATAATTGAGACTGATTTGCAGGGGCAGTTTTTTCACACGGCCAAACTTCAGCATAAACATACACACACACACACACCATGTTTTAAAAAAATCACAGTTTTAAAATTATCATTATTTTTTATTCACCTCCTCATTCTAATTACCAATAATCCATCAAGTCAAAAACATTGCAAGCTCATTCACTCCACAATTCATTCTTTTCCATAATAAAGTTAAGTCACAAGAAGGTAAATTAATTCATGCAATCGCTTCCCCTGCGAGCTGATGTATGATAGTTACTGCGCCTTGCAGTGAGGGCAATTTGCCCTGGTCAACTCACAGGGGAGAGTAATGGGGAAGTGTCAGCCATCATGCCCAACAACAGCAGCATGACGGCAGCATGAGTCCTTGAGTAAAATGTCAGTTTGTTTGTGATGCAGTTTGTCAGAGGGGACCTATTATGCTTTTCCTCTTTTCTGTCATATATTTGTTATGTTTAATGAGGTTTGTGCATTTGGAAGTGAGGCCTGAAAGCAGTTTTGGATGGCTCTGCTCGCTGTGTTTCCCAGTTTTTTGTTTTTAAAAAAAATTAAGCGTGACAAAAAAAATATCATACATATGCAGTTGTAATTGCATGGGTGACTACATCTTCCTTAATCACAAGCACGGGCACTACAGTTTGTTGAAGATTTTGTAGTAATGTGTGCAGAAGCTGCCATCCCGTTAGAAAAGTCAGCCCAGGTACATCCCTTTCTCATTTACTGGGCTAAATTATCTATTGATGTATTGCATTTAAGGTTTTTTGCATTTCATTTATAGACTTTTTAATCACTAACACAAACATCAAACACACTGTGCTGGTAAATCATAATGACTGTTAAATGATATAATAATAAGTGTAAAATGTAAAAAACGGAATTCTAAAAATTTTTAATGGAAAAAAATGGATTTTGAAAAAACAAAACGGAATTTGGGGGGAAAGAAAAACTAATATCATAGCAGCCTAAGTCGCTATAATATCATAGCGACTTAGGGCGCTGTGATAGCGGCCATTAATTTTTATTTCCCCCCAAATTCCGTTTTATTTTTTCAAAATCCATTTTTTTCCTTATCCATATCCATTTTCATTTTTGTCCATTTTAATATCATAGCGTCCTAAGTCGCTATAATATTTTAGCGACTTAGGCCGCTATGATATTAGTTTTTCTTTTACCTATTATAAAGGTCCTCTTTAAGAGAAAAAAATGATGTCATTTAGATTTAGCATATTAATGTGAATCAAGATCCATCCATTTTCTATACCACTTATCCTCATTATGGTCGCGGGTATGCTGGAGCCTATCCCAGCTGACTTTGGGCAGGAGGCGGGGTACACCCTGGGCTGGTCACCAGTCAATCGCAGGGCAGACATACAAACATTCAGACTCACATTCACACTCTAATGGACAACTTACAAAGTCGCCAATTAACCTAACATGCATGGTTTTTTTCTGATATATAGATACTCTATCCTCTAGTCATATCCTCTAGCTGCACACCACAAAAGCTGTTCAACAAAACAAATTGTTTTCAGTTATAAAGTCAGCGCAATTAAAACTGTAAGCTTTTGAATCGCTTCTGCAAATGTGAACGTTTACCTGCTGATGGCTTTATGAGAGGGACAATGACAGGCGCACTCTTGTGCTCCTTAGATGTACTTGTCGACGAAGAGGAAGGCAAAGATGAAGGGATTCTGGACGAATCCTTCTCACCACTCTTCATCCCAAGGACTGGATGACTGACATTGCTGTCTGCAGTCTTATGTTTTGGCAAGGAGTTTTCTGTAAGGCATTTATGCAAAAGTCAGTGCAAGAGTAGATGCTGCACATTTTAGTGACTTAATGTCAGTAAAACCTGCAGAACCTGTTGGTAGAGTCATGTCCATTCATTTAAACATCGCCCCCACCTTTTAACACGGATACATGCTGGCGCCTCTCTCTGTAGTTCCTGATCTCATTGGTTTCTGAGTCTCTGAGATCTACTTTGTCATAGCCGTACCATCCCAGAAGCTCATTCATGGTGCTTTCAGCAAAAGTCTGCACAAGTAAGAATGGGAACAAAGTCAGGGATTACCATTGTTTTGAAATGTATACGGTAACTCATCCACAAATTGGATATTGTGTACAAATTTTGATCCTATGCTAAACATAATCAGACACTACTACTCTGAATGAATGGGAGGGATTCTTCCTGAGCTCCAGCCCTGTTAAAGAAATGAAAGTGAGCACAGTGGAGCACAGTGGAGTACAGTGTGACGCTTTTTTCCATGATGTACTCATGTTGTTTACCCTTGCTAAATCTGAGACGGAAAGGTTTCAAACCCAACACCATTGTGAGCTCTACGAATCATCTTTTTGTTTATTTCTTCTAATTGGAAAAAAGCAGGAGAAAAGAAAACTGTTCTCTACAGACGCGTTGTCTCCCCCTCTTCTTTATTTTATTACGACCAGATTTCTAAAAAAATTCAAAGCACAAAGGTCTGTCTTATTATCCACCCACCTCTCTCTGTGGCTTTTGGAAGAACCGGAATGGAGGAGAAACCTGATCCAGAACGGGCAGAAATCAGAGCTGGACACCCAACACCGCAGCGAGGTCCCACGCTTCTCGGAAATGCCCCCGCTTCTCTCCCTTCTTCTTCTCCACATCCATCCTCCCCGTGCTCACCATCGTCCCCTCCACCCCGACACCTTCCAGCCCTGACACCCGACCCAGCCCTGCCTCTCAGGTTTCACCCTTTTCCAGCACAGCCGGTCTGCTGTGGCCTGTGTTGTAGTGGTGTATACCGACAGCACATTCTTTCCTTTTGCTTTTCCTCACTCCGACCTCTGCTCTCTTCCAGGGCCTCAAAGAAATGGATCTCTCCCCTGACTTGCTCACTTTCTGCTGTGTGTGTGTGCAAGCGCTGGTATCATATCCAACTAAATATGCCTAACGATGATTAAAGTCAAGTATCTGGTGTCTGGTGCTGCGCTCTAGGTCCAAAGTGGAGGGAGTGGGACCCAATGTAATGTTGAAACAGATGTATTACAGAGACAACACTGGGTCGGACCTCGGGAGAGTGAGAAATCAGTTATCCTGCCTTTCAGTGTGCGAACACAGCGCTGTTTTGCTAACATATGACTTTTGACCCTTAGGAACACACTCGTTTGCAGGCAAATGGTGACCTGGAACTGAAATGAATGCGAGTTATTATTATTAATACTAGGGATTGTACCTTTGGGGACAACTGTCCTTTATCGTACTTGTTACGGACAAGGTACAACTATTTATTGGACTCCAAGGTGTTGTACCATTTGGACTATTTCTGGGACCAAAGAGTTATGTGGTACATTAAAGGGGGCTCCACCCTCAAGGACAGAAATGGACCCGGATTCTTGTTTTACACCTATTTCTGACAGTGTAGGGCCAATTATTGGACAGTCTAGACCTTTTCTAGGACCAACAGCATATGACATACATTAGTCTTGATTGCATCTTAAAAGGTCAGCTTAAGAGCCAATTTTTGGACTTAAATGTACATGTTTTGAGCACTTTTCTTGTGAATAGATTGTAACTTATGAGACATGTTTTATCCTGACTTATGATCATGTTGGGCAAGGGTTTTCAAAGTGTGAGGCAGGCCTCCCCAGGGAGAGGTCAGAAAACCTCAACAAAAAAAAAGAAAAACTATCTTGTTACAGTTATGTCAGAGAGACGTTGAGTTTTAGCTCCTAAAGTGAGAAAGGAAACAGACAAAACTCAACACAAAATATGCTCCTGAAAATCTATCAGGTTGATTGATAGAAACTTTTGGGGAGGGTTATTCAGGTGGCCTGGTATGGGGTTGATTTTTGGACTTTAATTAGACTGTATTTTGTTTCCAGAACCAAACAAGAGGTACAGGTTTGTTCCGAAGGCGTGAAACTCAAGTGTCAAGAGATACCGCCACAGTGACAGACCTCTGTACCCCTTAGGGGCAATAATGTAGTGTTTTCCTGAGAGTGCCGATTCGTATAAAGCTTTGCGTCGTTCATTCATCGGTTTCGTACGCCCACACTTCCCACAAAGTTGTTTTTGTTTCTTTCTGGCAGTTCAGACAAACATCTGCTTTGCGAGAGTGACAGGCCATATCCTAAACCACAGTGAAAGTTGCGGCCAAAGCCAACAAGCCTGGGGCCGACCCGGAGCAATCCAACCAGGAGGCAGGCTTACATCAAGTGAGGATAGCATTTCACATGTTTTGATTAAAATTAGGGGAACTCGTAACACTACACCTCCCCTGGATATCAAAATTCTGCAGTCCAAACCACTTACAGAAAAAGAGCACATTTCCTCCCTACACTAAATGCCAGAATCATCTCCTCAGATATCCCTTACCAACAGTCTCAAATAACCAGTGTCCGAACCCAAACAAAGCACACAATCCATGGGTACCTTTCCATCCAGTAATGTGCACATAATGGAGGGAGGGAGGGAGTCATGTCTTTGACTGGGAGAAGAACCTTAAACTCTTCAGTCAGGTGGTTGTGGTGCTTCACTCTTCACAGCCACCCAGTGTGAGGCTGATTCAGGTTTTTTGAAGGGTCCTCACGAACCCCACCCCACCTCCCTGCTTTCCAAGCCCCGCAGCAGGCGCTGTGAAGAAGTGACGCACATCTGGATCTCCAGTAGACACAACCACAGCTGGCCTGACATAACGTCACAAAAAGGACAACCTATACTTGTGCTAACATCTGCAGCCTGGTTAAAACGTCTGGACTGTTGATAGAACTGGTTTTCATTATTATTACTGCTGGTTCAAAAACATGTAAGCATATTAGTCCTGCAGTGATTCGTGCATAGTTCACTAAAGTTTGGGAAAAAGGAGTTTCGTTACCTTCATCTCCTGGTTGATTTCCCTCTTGACGGGGTGCGCGGGTTTCCTGCTGCGTTTACTTTCTGGAGGTCTCCCTTTCTCCATCTCTGGCATAGTCCCGGTCCGTAAAAGTGGATCCGCCTCGGATCTGCTGTAGCTGTGAATGGGGTTTCAAAGAGTCAGTGAAGTGAGTCCGAGTGAAAGCTGTCACTCGTAATGACAGCGGCTGTCATTCCCGGACGCGTGAGCTCCTCATCTGGGGCTCCACGCAAGGAGACCGCGGGACATGCGTGTGTAGTGCGCTCCGTGCTGGAGGCTCCACTGTTGGACAAGCCCCCGCTCGTTCCTCTTCTCCGCCGTCGAGCTAGCGGCAATACCGGAAGTAGAATTTCCTGTTAGACGTGTAAATAAAATCCCACCAGCGGTCCCAATACCGCTCGTTGACGTTCTGTGGTGGATATTATATGTCAAGTTCTGTTTCCAGTGTTTTTTATGTTTTGATAAATTGCAGTTGGAAGGACATTAACTTTTGTGGATTTAAAAAAAATCAAAAAATATATATATGCTTACTGACCTATGTGCTATTTCACTGTGAAAATGTGAATGAAACCAGTCGTTCAAACAACTAAGATATGTAAAAACATCGGTAGCTTAGTCCTCCATCCATTTTCTATACCGCTTATCCTCGTTGGGGTCACGGGTATGCTGGAGCCTATCCCACCAACCTTGGGCAGGAGGCGGGGTACACCCTGGACCTACTGTCATGCGCCCCCCACCCCCCAGGGGACAGAAATGTTGTCACGCCTCCTCCCATTTGAAACACTATGACAACTGATACTATCTTTTATGTATTTATACTATACAAACTGAACTTGAAACTGAAACCAACATTGAAAGTACTCCGCTCTCCCCCTGATAGTTCACCGCAACACCCCCACCCCACCCTAACCCATGTATGTCCATAAAGTAAAATAATATAAACGTAGAACACGGAAAAGACAACTAAACGCCAACATGTAGAATTATGTGCAATTTAGCATTAGTCAAGCATTTCTCTAACAAGTGTCAATTTATATATATATATATATAATATATTATGAATGCTTTTATTTTTGAAAGCTAACCTCCCTAGTCCTGGTGTAACTGCACCACTTGATGTTGCCCCCATCCCACATTTTGGGATGGAGGAGGGAGGGCCTCTGATTTGATGTAACCCAATACCCAGCGCCTACCCCCCCCTTCCCAAATCTATGCAGATATATTTCATAAGGAATGCAAAGACTGTGTTTTATCCGAAGGGACACGGTACAAACACTGTCTGTATAGTCTTGTCCTAAAATAAAGAAACAAGAAGGCCAACGTGGGTCAATGATACCAGGGGGAGTCTTTTTTTCCACACGGCATCCTTTTGATAAGGACATGTCCACAGTGTAAAACACCTGAAATGCCCACAAGGTTAAGATGTGTCCACAAGGACAAGAGAGTCAGGTGAAGTTCTTGTCTGTTGACATCGTTAAACCTTGGGAGCTTTTAAGAGAAACATTTGTGCTGTGCAGTTATTCTGGATGTTAAAGGCCAGGCAGGGGAACTAGTGCCTATCGTGTTTCCCAGTCGCTTAGGAAAAGATGGAGACGATCGAGTTGCATTCGGCAACATAAACATGAATGTGAAAGATGTTGTATTGCTTTTACGTGATTATTTTTACCTGGTTATTTTTACATAGCCAACATGTGCAGAAATAGAGGTACTCAGCAGGAGACTCAGGGAGTACACTAAAGTACACTTGCCCTACTTATATACCGTAAATACATTTGGTACACTTGTTTTGATCGAGATTTGAATGCAGAACTTTTTTTTTTTATCACCCCCATAGAAATTAAATAGAATGAATCCGTTCCACGATCAAACTGTCTGTGTCATAAGGTGTTGATTAAAAGTACAGGCTTGGCAAAGAATACAGGCAAGTTTTTGTACAGGCAAACATTTCAGGATTCGTAACTGTCATACAAGCGTAAAAGACAGCACTGTTAGTAGTAAAACAACAAAACACTCTTTTTTGATTTTCAATGTTCCCCTTATTTCTTCATTGATGAGCAAGTGTAAACAAATGTCAAACCAGTAAAACACCAAAACACATGTTCATTTTGTTATTTTAAAAAATAACATAGAGAGGCATATTTCCTTTGTCAAATAGTTACCTTTTTTTTTTTTTTTACCATTGTCATCACTTTTTCCAGGACTGGAAGAGGCGGAGGAGCCAGTAATGTTTATTCGAGAGTGTATGTGTCTCGTGTCATCACGCATAATGGCAGGTCAATCTCCAAAGTTGTGTGAGACGTTTAAGGGCGTTGGAAGTGTATTTCTACCACAACTGTGGAAATTGGGACACTGCTTTTAATCCTTACTAAAATGCGAGCAAATTCAATCCAGTGAAAAATACTTACTCTAGTATAGCACTAGTACTAGTGCTACTACAGAAAACCAACTTCTATTTCAAATGTACTTAAGTGAACTTAAAAAAGAACTTCATCTTCATGTTCTAGTAATGAGAGACAGCCAAGTAGACAAGACTTTTCTTCTCTGCCTCCACTCCTGCTCAGTCTGCTCTGGTTGGAGGAATCCGGGCAGCAGCGCTCATGTAAACAGAAATCTGACCTCATGCTCGGGGTTTGGGTTTCGCTCCCTCATAGACCCGCTGATGACACTTGATCCGGCCCTGCTTTGGGAAAGTGGGCTTATCTGATGCCTCACAAAGGCCCCCCCTCTCTTCCCAAACCTCCATAACAGTGCACATCTGGTGCCTCTGCAGGGAACGATGGTCCTTTCTGGGAGAGAAAGATGAGGAGGAGGACGGGGGGGAGGGTTAAAGGAGCCATCCACTTACACAAATGACAGCGGACGAGAGGCTGTCCAAAGGGATGAAGTTACAGTCCCCAAACATCTGGATTGAATTATGAAAAGTCCATGGATACATGATAGCAATGTGTTTACTTTCTCAATTTAAAGGATTTGGAACATCTTGGAGGCTGTCCTGACTCATGAGCATGAAAAAGTATCACACTGTATTGAGGGATGACTTACAGTAGCTTGTATTGACCTACAGGGGGCAATGTCTACTTGACAGAACCCCTAAGCTGTGTAATGTCCATCCATCCATTTTCTATACCGCTTATCCTCATTAGGGTCGAGGGTATGCTGGAGCCTATCCCAGCTGACTTTGGGCAGGAGGCAGGTTCCACCCTGGACTGGTCGCCAGTCAATCACAGGGCAGACAACCAGTCACACTCTCACTTTAATGGACAATTTAGAGTCGCCAATTAACCCTACATGCATGTTTTTGGAATGTGGGAGTAAACTGGAGTACTCGGAGAAAACCCACACACGTACGGGGAGAACATGCAAACTCCACACAGAGATGCCCAACAGAGATTCGAACTGTGATCTCCTGACTGTGAGGCCACCACTCATACAGCGTGCAGCCAACTGTGTAATGACTTTATTTATAAGTTTTTAAAACAAATCGATAGACAGGTAAACATACTATTCTACAGCAAATATAACAATTATAACTTTTATACATACATCTATGCTGTATGAGATATGGGATGGTATCGTAAGTCCATTAGAGACAGCTAACTAGTTTGTCATCGGCTATAGATCACTCCATCCATTTCCGTCTGCTTCTTTGAGGTCACGTCACGGGGGCAGCAGACTTCCCTCTCCATGGGCTACTTCATCCAGCTGCTCCTGGTGGATCCCGGCCAGTTGAGAGACATAGTCTCTCGCACCTGTCCTGGGTCTTTCTCGAGGCCCTGAATACATCCTCAATGAGGCATCCTGACCAGATCTCATCTGGATTCTCTCAATGTGGAGGAGCAGCGGTTCTATTCCAAGTCTCTCCCGGATGACAGTGATTCTCACCCTATCTCTAAGGGAGAGCCACCCTGCGGAGAAAACTCATTCTGGCCGCTTGTACCCGCGATCTTGTCCTTTCGGTCCCTATTCAAAGCTCATGACCATAGGTGAGGGTAGGAACGTAGCTCGACTGGTAAATTGAGAGCTTTGCCTTTCGGCTCGGCTCCCTCTTCACCACAACGGACCGGTGCAGAGTCCGCATCGCTGTAGACGCCGCACCAGTCCGCCTGTCCATCTCGCGTTCCATCCTTCCCTCGCTCGTGAACAAGACCCCGATGTACTTGAACTCCTCCACCTGGGGAAGGATCTCACGCCCGACCCGATGATGGCATTTCAGTCTTTTCCGGGCGAGAACCATGGACTCGAATTTGGAGGTGCTGATTCTCATCTCAGCCGCTTCACACTCATCTGCCAGCCGATCTGATCCGAGAGTTGAAGGTCACGGCTCGATGAAGCCAACAGAACAAGTAATTAACAGAATCGGTGAGGAACGGTGAGTCCAACCCTCTCTGAAAACGGGGTCTGACCTATTGCTTACTCTGACATTGGAGTTACGTTCAGTTTTCAGACCACTAGATGTCACTGTTGCCTGCTTTTTACTGGCGCAACAAGTGACGTTGGACAGTTTCAAAGTGCAGCACATTTTTTAAACCTAAATCTACGAATATCATTTAAGTTCTTAATTTTCAAATAAATACCAGCTAGAAAACCAACCAAACCTCATTTTAGAGTAGTTTGCCAATCATGGTCACTATGGCAACGTGTTGACGGTTAATTGCCGCTTCCCCGTTGTTGTTGATTTTAGCCACAGTAAAAGTAAAGCGGGAAATAATGCAAGTATTATACCGCGGCTGTATACTCAGTTGACTTGCCAATGGTGTTCAAAGTGATTTAATGAACCGCTTACGTAACTAAAACGGGACAATACATACGATATGGCGTCATGTCAGCTGTCTCGCCCCCCTCACTCTCTCCACGCTTACGTCCGGGCTCTTGGTGAGGTCACCGCGCTGCGCAAATAAAGGTAGCTGAGAGGCAGACAGCTACATCATTGAATGCAAAAGAACCGACAGGAGGACAACGCTTTGTCCACCCGCACTGCTTCTGAACAAGTCCAACATGTGCAAAATGACCTTTGTCCACTTGGGAGTCATGGCCTTTGCCGTTTGCTTATCAACACAGGTAGGCTTGCATGGACTCTGACTGAAATGTTGGTTGTGAGTTGTATACTTTCGTTCTTTGTTTTTGTTTTGTCTCTCAGGCATGCATGACTTTACAAAACAACCAAACAAAATTGTTTGTCTATATAAGCCCTGGGCTAGCGACCAGTCCGAAGTCAGCTGGGATAGGCTCCAGCATACCCAAATGAGGATAAGCGGCATGGAAAATGGATGGTTAGAGTTGTGCGATATGAATTGATATGAATTGATCTTGGGTAGTCTTTGCATGATGGAGATAAAGCATCTGTCGGGGATTTTTAGAGCGAAACTTTGGAGCAATGATATTAAAAAAAAGACATTCTTTTCATCCTAAATGTTTTCAGCCTCTATGTATTTTCTTTACACCTGAGACTTGATGACTCAGATATAATGATGCCTGCCCTGGCAAAATGTGGCGATGGGGTCTTAAGTTACTTCTGGTGTCAGTAGACACCTGACCTAGACATACGGAACCCTTTTGTGTGACTTCTTGATTAATTAATTTGTTTTTGGTATTAAAAGCTCTGTTTCTTTACCGCCCCTTTTCAGACATCTTGAATTGTCCTGTAATTCAATGGGGCTTTGTCAGACATGTTTGAAATAAACGAAAGCATGCCCCATGCAATTCAAAAGTATTGAATGGGCAATTTGTCTTGTCTAAATAACTCAACTTATTTTCCTTATGTTCTGTCCTCCTAATCAGGTGGTCTCTCAGAACAGCACAGACCCCAGCACAGGCATGAACTACACCTCCAACAGCAGCACGCCCACCATGGCCACCTACAGCGGCTCGACCAACACCACCTCCACCACCGGAGCGGGCCCCTCGCTGCACACCGCTTTCACCTCCTCCTCTTGCACCCTGCTCCCTATCCTCGTCACGGCAGCCTCTCTTCTGCAGAGCCTCTCTTGTTGAAAGAACCCACACCCGGTGCTGCCCCACTTTTATGACCTATCACGACACTGCACCAGACTAACAGGGATGGACTTCTTTATCCTCTTAAGAATAAAAATATGTAGTGCTTTCAATTACATGGGCGGGACTTTAGTGGGAGCCCCCCCCCCCTTTTTTATTTTATTTTGTGCAACACTGTGCTGATGCTTAGGGCTGCATTACGCATGTAATGTGGTCACAATGCTGACCACTCCAACTGGCTTCAGTCACCCCCACGCCCCAATTTGGCGTTTCCATCGTCCAAATTTCACAGTCGCATGTAGCATATTGTCTGCCGCAGGACTTAATCGGCCATTTTGTACAATTTCCGATTACCCCCATCCTATTCTTCTACAGTTTGTCCCAGGAAATGACTGACCACATGGGATGTGTCAATGTTCGATCCCTTCCGTTATAGCTTCTATTTTGTACAAAAGGAAATGTGTTTGTATTAGTTCAACTGTAAGATGATGTACAATAAATTACTGAAACACAATGACATGGAAATTGTTTCGTTTTTGGCTCAAAGGAGAACACAGAAAGATGGCACCGCAGCTGTGTTGGTGCTGCCAGGCAGTCTAGACGGGCAGCTGGTGGGCTATAATGATTCTGCATTCCACGGTACCACCGCTGATCTCCGTTTGGATCAGAGCCACAAGGCATGCAATGTTCATTATGGCTTTCAAGGGAGTCAGAACAGTGATGTTTGCAGAGTACTTATCAATAGATAAGACATCATCCTGCGTATTTTTTACTCCAGTTTGACGCTGGCATTTTTTGAATGGCTCGAATTTGAGCGTGACTTTTTTTGTCCTCACAATGACTCCGATTTAAGTCTGCATAGTCATTTAATTCATCTTCAGGGGTATGTGTACCCGACTTTGGAATCCTAGGATGGGCGTCATTGTAAGTAACTTAACGTGTTTAGAGAGTTTCAAGGAAAAGTCATATCTGAGCAGATTTTTACACAAGTTGCTGCAGTGCACATGACTTGGATGTAAATATGTGATCAATAGATCACAGCATATCATAGTACCATACAGGGTAACTGGGGCATTGACATGACAGCCTGCGGCGATTTCTCTAAGACAGCAAGGGAAGCTCGACATCCCCTAAAATGCCCCCCCCAAAAAAGGGGCGAAATGTACTGCTGTAGTGCTATACATTTCATTGACTAAATACACACTAGAATACCTCCCTAAGTTGTTCAGAATCAGCTACTCATCGCAATTAACTGACACTGCTTCCTCCTTTTTCATCCCCGCAGCCCCACAGCAGTGTCTACTGACTTCAGTTGGGGAAGCCTAGAGTGGGTTGTTCCACTGCACGAAAATGGACGGTCATTGGATAAATGCTGGGCTTTGTCCCACCCATTGGACGCTCAGCGTCTCTGGGGTTCTATGACGCACTGGATCTGCATGATGATTTGAGGATCTGTCTGAGGCGCAATCCCCTTTTAATTAAAAACATTTCTAATTTTTTCATTCAGAGACTACCGAACCCCAATGTTTGTCTTCGTTACAAATACCTAGCGTTGTGTTTGTCGACTTTTTTCTGTCACTCTGCAGCTTCTTTCCCCAACGAGCAGGGGAAACGACATCTAGTTGGTACTTCAGGGTCAAAGATCATTGAAAAGGAACAGAGGGTAGAATTTACATATAAATACATGAAGATACTTGATGTAGGTCGGAAAAAAACAAGCTTCCCCTCTTGAATGACCAAATATGACAGCCTACAATCAGATTGCTTTGATTAGGCCTGAAGAATAAGACGTTTCTGACCTACAACAATAGGATAAGTGCATAACTCAAGTTTGTTTCTGAGACCGAATCTGTGGCGCCTATGCAGGTTGCAGACAAGTAGTGCACTCCATTTAGCCTAAATTGCTTCAATAGATTCATACCTAATGATTATTGTTTTTTATCCACTAAAGGTGCTTTGAGGTAATGCCATAGTATCACTGTCTTTGTTTTCCTACCAATGAGCTTGGATTTTTTTTTGTTTTAAAGCAAAACTGCACTTTTTGGGGGAATTTTGCACATCATCCACAATCCTGAGACATGAACACACATGTCACAAAGATATAAAACCTGCTAAAAAGAAGCAGCTAAGAATGCACCGCATTCATTTATTTTTTTTTTTGCTACGTGACATCAGTCCTCCCATGAAGGAAGTTACATTAATGCTTAAAATGACCAAACTATGGCAAAATACTGTAAATGTTACATGTTATCATGAATGTGCCTATTACTACATGGTTACAGTATGGATATATAAACATGAAATGTTGTTGGAGGTGTTTTAATATAGGCTTTGTAGGCGGAAGGGGTATGTCCTGTTTCATGCATTAATTAGCTTGTGGATTAAAACAGGGTATTTTCAAGGTATTTTTTGACCTGAAACCGTTTTCTTCTCCCATCTAGGAATACAAATGGGAGAGTCCTGTCTGGTTGAACCAGTTAGCAGCCTATGAACTCACAAACACAAAGACAAATAAACACAAATTCAACAATTTCTTAACTGTTTGGTAATTGGTTGCAGGCGTGACCAGGATAAATGAATTTCCACAAAGTCGCAAAGTATGATTTTCTATTTATAAATCAAATATTTTCATAGTTGGAGCATAGAATACCTTTATGACCTTCTACTATGATTTAGAATATTATCACTGTCTTCTAGATACCCCTACCAGACACCTACACCCCTACACCTTTACAACCTTTACACTCACATTACACAATAGAGTAGATATAATGAGAGAAAATAATCAATTTAAGACATAAATATGACTCGTAACTGTGTGCATTTTAATAAACATCTTCCAGATGGGCAGGAAGTGACGTTGGGGATTCAGAGGTGAGTTTTAGCTGTAACAATATTACCTCATGTTATTATGATGAGGATGATGATTATCATTATTGTGCCTGATGTGATTCAAACCTGCAGTAACTGCCATTGATGTTGATCAAGTCTGGTGCGTGTTTTTAGTGACAGCTAGTGCTAGACTACAGTTCATCAATTTCTTGTATTGTCTTAAACTGTATTTGGCTTTTAGTTTATTATTTTAGTTAATTTGGTCATTTGTATGCTTGAAAATGATTAATTTAGGCCAAGAATGTGTAAAACTTGCTTAATATGCATATTTTTGACTAATTATAGGCCATAGCCAACCACAAATCATGACAAAACCATCCACATCCCCGCATCAAAAGTCTTTCCCAATGTCTGCTAAATAGCCTGTTAAAAAATGAACAAACTCTACACTTTCCCCCTCCTTTTTTAATCATGGTAATTTATTTATTTTAACTTTTCATGTATTCATTTTGCCCTGCGATTGACCTGCGACCAGTCCAGGGTGTACCCCGCCTCTCGCCCAAAGTCTACTGGGATAGGCTCCAGCATCCCCATGACCTTAATGAGGATAAGCGGTATAGAAAATGAATGAATGAATGTATTCATTTTATCCTCAATTTGTCTTTTTGTCATTTAAATCACAATGAAACCTTTTCGCCCTCCCAAGAATAAAAAATTGTACAGCTACATCATCTTGCAGCGTCATCTGTAAAGCAGAAAGTGGTGTGCAAATAAATAAATGGACAAAGGAATGTTGCAGAAAACGAGCAGAAGCCCCCACTATAAAATGCTTTTAACTGTCATATAAGGCAGATTGTATTCATGTTTTGGGAGACGCCATAAAAATGTTGACAGAAACAAATGACACATCCTGCATGTCAAAGGTGTCTATTGGTTAAACTGGATGCTGGGATGGCAGACTGAGTGGCGTGCGGCTGCGGAAATGCCTCAGCACAAGTAAAGCCGACCACATGACTCATTAGACCGGCCCCATTGTCTGTCAATCCTCTCTGCACTATTGCTCTATGAAACTTCCTTTTTGCATCCTTTATCAGCTCGTCCTCAACCAGTTTTCCTTCTTGGTCAGCGGTCAGAAACCTTTAGCATCAAAAGAGCCATTTTGGGCCAAATAAAAACCCACTTGTGGCCACAAAACCTACTTGAATGCTAAATTAAAGGTAACACTATAATATATTGCCCTTAAAAGTATCGTCACGTTCCTTTTCTGTCTTCCTGTTCTTTTTCTTAAGCCTTCCCTGCCGATTTCATTCATTCATTTTCTATACCGCTTATCCTCATTAGGGTCGCGGGGATGCTGGAGCCCATCCCAGCTGACTTTGGGCGAGAGGCGGGGTACACCCTGGACTGGTCGCCAGTCAATCGCAGGGCACATATAGACAAACAAACATTCACACTCACATTCATACCTATGGACAATTTAGAGTCGCCAATTAACCTAACATGCATGTTTTTGGAATGTGGGAGGAAACCGGAGTACCCGCAGAAAACCCACACACGCACGGGGAGAACATGCAAACTAAACACAGAGATGCCCAATGGAGATTTGAACCCAGGTCTTCCAGATCTCCTGACTGTGTGGCCAATGTGCTAACCACTCAGCCACCGTGCGGCCTTCTCTGCCGATTTTGGAGTCAAAATCCTTGTTTGTCTAAGCATACTTGGCCATACTTGGTTTCTTACCAAGCTGACAAACCAGAAAACACTATCCGTATCACTTGGTAGAGAATTGCATGGCACGCGCTCAACTCCAATGCTGAACTTTGAAAGAAACAGCAGGAGCCACAGCAGAAGGATATGAGAGCCGCATCCGGCTCTGGAGCCGTGGGATGCTGACCCCTGTTCTAGATGGTTCTTCATTGTGTTTTTTTTGAAGAACGACAGTGTCTCACAGTATTTAAGTCACAAAACATACATGGAGCATGAGAGTCTCACCAAAATTTAGCGTGCGTGGCTTTTTGTGTAATTTGTCGATAATGTTTAAGTGGGGACTGCAATAGACATGATGATCTAATTTGTTGACAGCTTGAAGAAGACAACCGAGAAGAACCATGAGTCCAATTTTCCTCGTCAAGTCATTCCCTGGAAAGGAGGTTTCGGTGGACCTCGAGTGCTGACCTCTGTTCTTCTTCTTCAAGTACAAATTGCATGCTTGAAATGTTACTAAATGTATTTCTAAGAGATGAGTCTACGTCTGACTAACATACAGTGGAGTCATCTCTCTAGCGACGTGATGTGCGACACCCAACAAACCTTTAATCATTGAGTGTCAGCTATGAATTATTCACATAGGCACCACAGTTGCAGGAACAATGCCCCCATGCATGTTCACATAAAAACTCTAGTCTTCTTATACCTGCATCCCTGGTGGCTCCATGTAAACCATCTTTGAATATACAGGAGAACAGCACACTATCTCGCTAGCAACAACAATGTAGACCAGAAGACATGAAACTGGTCCACATCCAAGTCCATTTAAACGTCAAATTCTAAGTACTTTGGAGCAAGGCTTCAGGTACAAGTTCATAATCAATAATTCAGGACGGAGTGTCACATGTCTAGTTATTAGCAAAAGTAAAGACAGTTGCCCACTCCAAAAAAAGAGTATTGGTGGTACTGCATACTCACAGGCTGGAATTGTGGTCCCTGTACAGCTTATATAGCAGTATACTGTAGTTCATAATTGACTGTATTTATATTATTTTATTTTCACAATGTGCGGAAGGCCAATAAAAAAGAACAAATGTGGGCTCATCCTCACAAAAAACAATGAAGCTGCATTTCGATTTTATGCTACTAAAATCTGCTTTCAGAGGTCATTAGACAGGCCTCAAATTTGGCAATGTTCGAATTCAGACTGAAAACACTTCTCTTTTCTTGTGCATACTGTATGACAAGTATTGTAGCTGCACTTTTAAATTAATTTAATATGGAACTATTTTACAGTGATTTTATGTGAGGATCTTTGCCTTTTCTGTAAAGCAGTTTGAATTACCCCATGTACACAATGGAGCACAAAGGAATGGGGTTATTTTGGTTTCATTTGGAGCAAGTGGGGCGTTGGGTGAACTCTGGTTGACTTATGACAATGGTCTAAAATCTCAAATATGAAACATTTCCTTTTATTTGCATATAACAGCACAAATGCAGCACAAATGAATGGGACTATTTTGGTTTTGCTTGGAGCAAATGGGGGGCTGGCTGAACTTAGAACCTAGAATAGCTTTAATAACTAAAAGACTAACATAGCAGTATCAGAATTTTTATTGCACAAACAGCACAAAACAAAGAGGGAAAAAATAAGATTATTTTGTTTTCATTCTGAGCATGTTGGGGGGCTGATTATGTAACGTCCATTCCATTTTCTTCCGCTTATCCGGGTCCGGGTCACGGGGGCAGCAGTTTCAGTAGAGAAGTCTTCCCGGTCTCCGGCGACCTCTTCCAGCTCCACCGGGAGGAACCCAAGACGTTCCCAGGCCAGCTGTGAGACATAGTCCCTCCAGCGTGTCCTAGGTCTTTCCCGGGGTCTTCTCCCGGCTGGGCATGCCCGAAACACCTTACCAGGGAGGTGCCCGGGAGGCATCCGGACGAGATGCCCGAACCACCTCAACTGGCTCCTCTCGATGTGAAGGAGCAGCGGCTCTACTATGAGCTCATTAACTCATTTCTGCCACTTGTGTCTGCGATCTTGTTCTTTCGGTCATGATCCATAACTCATGACCATAGGTGAGAGTGGGAATGTAGGTCGATCGGTAAACAGAGAGCTTTGCCTTCCGGCTCAGCTCTCTCTTCACCACAACGGTCCAGTACAGAGACCGCATCACTGCAGACGCTGCACCGATCCGTCTGTCGATCTCACGCTCCAACCTTCCCTCACTCGTGATCAAGACCCCGAGATACTTGAACTCCTCCACCTGAGGCAAGACCTCACTCCCAACCCTGAGGGTACAGTCCACCCGATTCCGACTGAGAACCACGGCCCCGGATTTGGAGGTGCTGAGTCTCATCCCTGAAGCTTCACACTCAGCTGCAAACCGCTCCAGTAAACGCTGAAGGTCACAGCCTGATGAGGCCATAAGGACCACATCGTCTGCAAATAGCAGAGACAAGATCCTAAGGTCACCAAGCTGGACTCCCTCAACACCTTGACTGCGCCTAGAAATTCTGTCCATGAAGATTATGAACAGAATTGGTGACAAAGGGCAGCCTAGGTGGAGGCCAACGTTCACCGGAAACAAGCTCGACTTACTGCTGGCAATGCGAACCAGGTTCCTGCTTCGATTGTACAAGGACCGAATGGCACGTAGTAGCGGGCCACCAATCCCGTACTCCCGAAGCAACCCCACAGGACACTACAAAGGACACGCTCGAATGCCTTTTACAAGTCTACAATGCACATGTAGAGGTACTTAAACTCCTCCACTTGAGGCAGGACCTCATCCCCGACCCGGAGATGCACTCCACCCTTTCCAGGACGACAACCATGGACTCGGACTTGAAGGTGCTGATTCTCATCCCAGCCGGTTCACACTCAGCTGCGAACCGGTCCAGTGAGAGTTGAAGGTCACTGCCCAACGAAGCCAACAGGACCACATCACCTGCAAAAAGCAGAGATCAAATCCTGCGGCCACCAAACTGAAACCCCTCAACGCCCTGGCTGCGCCTAGAAATTCTGTCCATGAAAGTAGTGAACAGAATCGGTGACAAAAGGCAGCCCTGGTGGAGTCCAACCCTCACTGGAAACGGGTCCGACTTATTGCCGGCAATGCGAACCAAACTCTGACACCAGTCATACAGGGAACGAACCGCCTGGATTAGGTGGTCAGATACCCCATATTCCCGGAGCACTCCCCACAGTATTCCCCGAGGAACACGGTCGAAGGCCTTCTCCAAGTCAACGAAACACATGTAGACCGTTTGGGCAAACTCCCACATACCCTCCAGTACCCTTGCAAGGGTGTAGAGCTGGTCCAGTGTTCCACAACCGTGACGAAAATCACATTGCAGCTCCTGTAACCGAGGTTCGACTAACGGTCATACCCTTTTCTCCAGCACCCTAGAGATGACTTTCCCAGGGACGGCTGAGGAGTGTGATCCTTAGTAGTTAGAACATACTCCCCGGACATCCCTTTAAAAAATGGAGACCACCACCCCGGTCTGCCAGTCCAGGGTACTGTTCCCGACTCCCATGCAATGTTGTAGCGGCGTGTCAACCAACACATTCCACCAACATCCAGTGCCTTGAGGAATTCAGGGCGGAACTCGTCTACCCCCGGAGCCTTGCCACTATGGAGTGTTTTAACTACCCCAATTACCTCAGCCACGGGGATAGTGGGATTGAGAAGGGCCTCAAAGTATTCCTTCCACCGACCAACTATATCCACAGTCGAGGTCAGCAAGCCCCCGTCTGCACTGTAAATAGTGTGAACCTTTCTGAGGTGTCGGACGGTTTGCCAGAACCTCTTTGAGGCCGACCAAAAGTCGTGCTCCATAGCCTCACCGAACTCCTCCCACACCCGAGTTTTTGCCTCGACCACTGCCGAAGCCGCGTGCCGCTTGGCCTGTTGGTACCGGTCAGCTGCTTCGGGAGTCCCGCAAGCCATCCATGCTTGATAGGAAACCTTTTTCAGCTTGGCAGCAGCCCTAACCCCCGGTGTCCACCAATGGGTTCGAGGCTTGCCACCACGACTGGCACCGACCACCTTGCGGCCGCAACTACGACTGGCTGCCTCAGCAATGGAGACACGGAATACGGCCCATTCAGACTCAATATCCCGGTCCTCCCTCGAGATGAAGGCGAAGCTCTGCCGTAGATGAAAGTTGAAGACTCAACGAACGGGAGACTTTGCCAGACGTTCCCAGCACACCCTCACTACCCGTTTGGGTCTGCCAGGTCTGTGCGGCATCTTTCCCCGCCATCTAATCCAACTCAGGTGATCAGGTGATGGTCAGTTGACAGCTCAGCCCCTCTCTTCCCTGCGTGTCCAGAACATGCGGATGCAGGTCTGATGATACAACCACAAAGTCGATCATAGACCTGCGACCTAGGGTGTCCTGGTGCCAAGTGCACTTATGGACATCCTTATGTTCGAACATGGTGTTTGTTATGGCCAAACTGTAATTCGCACAGAAGTCCAGCAACAACACACCGCACGGGTTTAGGTCAGGGAGGTCGTTCCTCCCAACCACGCCCCTCCAAGTCACAGTGTCATTGCCCACATGGGCGTTGAAGTCTCCCAGTAGAACTATGGAGTCACCAGCTTGGGTGCTCTCCAGAACCCCTCTGATAGACTCCAACAAGGCTGGGTACTCTGAACTGCCGTTTGGCGCGTACGCACAAACCACAGTCAGGACCCTTTCCCCAGCCCTAAGGCGTAGGTAAAAACCCCCTCTCGTTCACTGGGGATGACTCCAACACAGAGGCACCCAGCCAGGGGGCCAATAATAAGCCCACACCAGCTCGCCGCCTCTCCCCAGCAGCAACTCCAGAGAAGAACAAGGTCCAGCCCCTTTCAAGGAATTTGGTTCCAGAGCCCAAACTGTGGGTTGAGGTGAGTCCGACTATATCTAGTCGGAATGTCTCCGCCTCTTCCACAAGCTCGGACTCTTTCCCCACCAGAGAAGTGACATTCCATGTCCCAAGAACCAGATTTGGCCGCCGAGGACCAGGTCGCCCGGACACCCGCCCTCAACCACTGCCCAAATCTCAATGCACCGGACCCTTATGCTTGCCCCTGCAGGTTGTGGGTCTGCGGGGGAGAGTTCCCGTGTGGCTTCTTCGGGCTAGGCCCGGCACGGCCCCACGGGTGAAGGCCTGGCCACCAGGCGCTCGCCTGCGAGCCCCTCCCCCAGGCCTGGCTCCAGGGTAAGGCCCCGGTATTCCACGTCCGGGCGAGGTGCGGTCACTCCTTTTGCTCTTCTTCATTAGGGTCTTCTGAATCACTCTTAGTCTGGCTCGTTTGCCTTGGGAGACCCTACCAGGGGCATAAAGCCCCCGACAACATAGCTTCTAGGATCATTCGGGCACTCAAACCCCTCCACCACGATAAGGTGGTGATTCACAGAGGGGATATTTAATAGATATTTAATAGATTAGTATAATATGATTTCTTACTAGCTCTTATTATATTAGTCAATTTATTTTTATACAACTTATATCTATGTTTGGATTCTTCAGTTCTTAAGTTAATGAATTGTTTATATAAAGTATTTTTGTTTTGGCAAGCATTTTGTATACCCTTTGTTATCCGCTGAGATTTTATAGCAGTGTTATTTTTCCTGACTTCCCGGACATTTTTTGTCACATTAAAGGCAAAAAATGCCTAAAAATGTGTTGAAGGCACAATCTACATCCTTCTCTATGTATATAATATTCCAGTCTTGTTGTAATAAATTAAATTCAAGTGAGCTTAATGCTTCCGCAGTTTGTTATCATTTTAATACAGAAGCGTAGCATTGTGTGTTGTGATTCACACTCCGAACATCATAGTGATGTTTCAATTATGCGTGCATGTATGTTCTAAACAAACAGAAAGATACAAGCAGTGGATGTACTTATCACTCAATTTGTAACGCTCAATGCGGAAGTACTATTTATTGCATTTATGCTCGGAAATCCATGAAAATCAACACAAAACACGTGAAATGAACTTAAATGACATGGTGTCTTTGAACACAACCCCTCATTGCTCATAATAATGAGGTTAAAGTGTGATTCAAATGTTTGATATCATTAAAGAGATTGAAATGTTGATTTTAATTATTTTCTCTTACACATACAAATACATACAAATGTATATAATCCAATCCTGTCTTTTATGTTTTGTTGAATAAAATACAGTAAAAATGGGCATATTTTAGGCATAGTTGCAAACGGTGATTAAACATGATTAATTAGAAAACTGTGACTAAACTGATTACATTTTTTAATCATTTGACAGCTCCAGTTTGAATGCTATAAGTATAATATTTTGACGTGCTTGTCCACTGCACTATTGTTGTAAAGTGAGTTTGTATTATCGTTTTTAGACTTTTATGACTCGCTCAACTTTCTGCTGTGTGATGTAGTCGTCATGGAATAACAATAACACAACAAAACATGTGCGCTGGACCTGCTGAGCGTGGAAAGGTTCAGCAGTGGAGAGTTTCATTTCAGTGGAACTTCATTTTATCCTTAAACGTCCACTTCCTCCTGGATGTTCTGCTTCTGTTAAACGCTGACCACATGTCACGCACGCACCTCTGCTTCCTCATTCATTGAAAATGTCAGGTTTTTTCCCCCCTTTGTTTTTGTACTGAATTAAGACTCAAAACACATTTTGACACACAACTTGACTGTGTTGGTTTGATTTGACCATAATGTAAAAACTTCAGCTTCAGGGACAGGACATCCATAATGATATTGAAATAAAGGTCAGGCTAGGGATCAGTTGAAAGGTTTTTCCTGCCAGATGGCTGCTTGTACTCGCGCACCCCACCCAGCGAGAAGGCTCCAGGTTGCTGTATCAACAGACAGCTTAAGTGGATCATTGGTGGAGGCAGGCCTCATCTAATAAGCTGTTTGGGTGGATGGGTTCCTCTTTCCGCTAATCACAACGGCTTGACAATCAGGCCGTAATGAGTTTGCTCATTTGGCAGGCCACAGTTTCTGAGGTTTTCGATCTGGGGGTTGCCGTGGAAACCAAACAAAAGGGAAGATGCTTGACCCCACATGTGGAAAGATGCTTGGTTAAGTCACACTGAGGATGATTTGACTCTATCATTTGCAGTATCACACAGGTAATTAAAAACTAAGTCATATTTACACCAGTGCCATAGACAGTCTCAGTCTTTTGTGGGCCTAACTTGACCTGTTTAACACGACAGGAGCCCCAAAGAGCTAACCTGATTTCATAAGCAAATCAGGTTGTATGCCAGATTTAGAGCTGCCCCCCTACTGTCCATGGCAACCAAACCAAGTGTCCACAGAGGGTGGCTGCATATCTAGGACACAGTCCTCTCTCCTCCTCAGAATCCTCCCATCCCCGCGTGACCTTTAGGAAAGACACCTGATGTTGTGTAGTGGCACCTGTGTGCTGCCTGGCATAAACCTCCGCCCGCATGGGAGTGTGCTGAAAGAAGGCTACCTGAGAGGGCAGAAACCTAAAATGTACATAATTAGTCCTCCACACAATGACTATTGAATACTGCGTGAGAGTGAGGGAGTCTGCGGCGCCATCTGCTTCATTGTCGAAGCTCAACTTACCTGTCGAAAACACCAGACCAGTGTAAAAAAACACACCCTGCTCTTAGTGGTTTTACACGCAGCTATTAATAACCATTTGTATGTTTTTCCTGAAAAAAAACGCTTCATTTGTCGCAAATCTTGTAAGAGTTTTTTAGCTTAGTGAGCATCTAAATTAGGGGTGTCCAAACTACGGCCTGAGAGACATTTGCTTTTTTATTGGCCCTCAGCACATTTTAAAAATACAGTAATTCCTTCTTTATTGTGATGTATTGGTTCTAGACCCGACTGTGATAAATAAATTTCCGCACAGTACAACTCATTACACATAAATCCAATATTTATATATTTTTTTATACTTAAACTTATATTTAAGTTCAGAGTACCCAGCCTTCTTGGAGTCTATCAGACGGGTGCTAAAGAGCACCCCCGCTGGTGACTCCATAGTTCTACTGGGAAACTTCAACGCCCACGTGGGCAATAACAGTGTGACTTGAGGGGTGTGGTTGGAAGGAAGGACCTCCCTGATCTAAACCCGTGTGGTGTGTTGTTGCTGGATTTCTGTGCGAATCACAGTTTGACAAACATCATGTTCGAACATAAGGTTGTCCGTAAGTGCACTTGGCACCAGGACATCGTAGGTTGCAGGTCTATGATCGACTTTGTTGTTGTATCATCAGACCTGCGTCCGCATGTTCTGAACGCGCGGGTAGGGATGGGCTGAGCTGTCAACTGACCACCACCTGGTGATGAGTTGGATTAGATGGCGGGGAAGGATGAAAGACAGACCTGGTAGACCCCAAAGCGTAGTGAGGGTGTGCTGGGAACGTCTGGCAGAGTCTCCGGTTTGTTGAGTCTTCAACTCTCATCTATGGCAGAGCTTCGCCTGCATCTCGAGGTGGAGGATTGGGATATTGAGTCTGAATGGGCCGTATTCCTTGCCCCTGTTGCTGAGGGGGCCAGTCGTAGTTGTGGCCGCAAGGTGATTGGTGCCAGTCGTGGCGAAAAGACGCAAACCTGATGGTGGACACCGGGGGTTAGGGCTGCCGTCAAGCTGAAGAAGGAGTCCTATTAAGCATGGATGGCTTGTGGGACTCCGGAAGCAGTTGACAGGTACCGGCTGGCCAAGCGGCACGTGGCTTTGTTGGTGGTCAAGGCAAAAACCCGAGTTTGGGAAGTGTTCGGTGAGGCTAAGGAGCACGACTTTTGGTCGGCCTCGAAGAGGTTCTGGCAAACCGTCCGACACCTCAAAAAGGGGAAACGGTCCCAGTTCGCACTGTTTACAGTGCGGACGGGGGCTTGCTGACCTCGATTGAGGATATAGTTGGTAGGAAGATGGAAAACTTTGAGGCCCTTCTTAATCGCACTGACATAACTTCCGTAGAGGAAGCAGAGTCTGGGGAGAACGTACGTGGACAGCTCTATCACCGTGGCTGCGGTATTTGGGGTAGTTAAAACACTCCCCAATGGCAAAGCTCCGGGGGTGGACGAGTTTCGCCCCTTGAATTCCTCAAGGCTCTGGATGTTGGAGGACTGCCTTGTTTGACTTGCCTCTTCAACGTCGCATGGAAGTCGGGTACAGTACCTCTGGACTGGCAGATCGGGGTGGTGGTTCCCCATTTTTAAAAAGGGTGACCGGAGGGTGTGTCCCCATAAGGGGATCCCCATCCTCAGCTTCCCTTGAAAAGTCTACTCCAGGGTGCCGTTAGTAGCTACTCTGTAAAATACTACATTTCCTTAATGTCTTTGAATGCATCTTTTGAATGCCTTGTAATTGTATTTTAGCTCATACAGCAATTGTTATGCCTGAAAATGCCTAATTTAGATTAAATAAATATGAAATATGCAGATTTTTGTACTAGTAATGGACCATACTCAACCACAAAACAGCATTCATTAATTCATTCATTTTCTATGCCGCTTATCCTCATTAGGGTCGCGGGCCACAAAACAGCATGATTTATAAATTTATATATATTTTTTAAACCGCAATAGACTGAAGCTGACAAAATCGAAGGGTGAAGTGAGTATGGATGACTGTATTTCTCATGGAAAAAAAGATTCTAAATTGTGCCACATTTTTATCATATGTTTAGCCTGTGTTTCTTTCGCCTGAAGACAATATGCCCCTTGCTGTATATTTGCACCTGGCAACAAAGTTCCAAAACTGAGAATGAGCCAAAGCTGCCCTTTTTGCTTGATGACAGCTCATTAGCAGCTCAACTCTCAGCCCCCACCCCACCTCCAGCTCCTTCCTCCACGCCACCAGCAGGCAGTGACATTTGTATAATGAATGTGATTCATTTTCACAACTAATGGGAAACAGAGAGACAACTGCTCTTGAATAAGCAAACTAGTGACAAGATACTTACAAGATATTTGTGAATTATTTGTGTACCAGATCAAACTGCGAGTGTAAACCAAGGCACTGGAGGTTACACATAAATACATTATAAATGAATGTACTCCTCAACCTTCCTGGTAAGGTCTACTCCAGGGTGCTGGAGAGAGGGGCACGACCGTTAGTCGAACCTCGGTTACTGGAGCTGCAATGTGGTTTTCGTCCCGGTCGCGGAACACTGGACCAGCTCTACACCCTTGCAAGGGTACTGGAGGGTATGTGGGAGTTTGCCCAAACGGTCTACATGTGCTTTGTAGACCTGGAAAAGGCATTCAACCGTGTCCTTTGTGGTGTCCTGTGAGGGACTCCGGGAGTACGAGATTGGTGGCCCGCTACTACGTGCCATTCGGTCCTTGTACAATCGAAGCAGGAGCCTGGTTTGCATTGCCAGCAGTAAGTCGAGCTTGTTTCCGGTGAACGTTGGCCTCCTCCAAGGCTGCCCTTTGTCACCGATTCTGTTCATAATCTTCATGGACAGAATTTCTAGGCGCAGTCAAGGTGTTGAGGGAGTCCAGCTTGGTGACCTTAGGATCTCGTCTCTGCTATTTGCAGACGATGTGGTCCTTATGGCCTCATCAGGCTGTGACCTTCAGCGTTTACTGGAGCGGTTTGCAGCTGAGTGTGAAGCTTCTGGGATGAGACTCAGCACCTCCAAATCCGAGGCCATGGTTCTCAGTCGGAAACGGGTGGACTGTACCCTCCGGGTTGGGAGTGAGGTCTTGCCTCAGGTGGAGGAGTTCAAGTATCTCGGGTTCTTGTTCACGAGTGAGGGAAGGTTGGAGCGTGAGATCGACAGACGGATCGGTGCAGCATCTGCAGTAATGCGGTCGCTGTACCGGACCGTCGTGGTGAAGAGAGAGCTGAGCCGGAAGGCAAAGCTCTCTGTTTACCGATCGATCTACGTTCCCACCCTCACCTATGGTCATGAGTTATGGGTCATGACCGAAAGAATGAGATCGCGGATACAAGCGGCGGAAATGAGTTTCCTTCGTAGGGTGGCTGGACTCACCCTAAGAGATAGGGTGAGGAGCTCGGCCATCCGGGAGGAGCTCAGAGTAGAGCCGCTGCTCCTTCACATCGAGAGGAGCCAGTTGAGGTGGCTCGGGCATCTAGTCCGGATGCCTCCCGGGCGCCTCCCTGGTGAGGTGTTTCGGGCATGCCCAGTCGGAGAAGGCCCCCGGGAAGACCTAGGACACGCTGGAGGGACTATGTCTCACAGCTGGCCTGGGAACGCCTTGGTGTCCTCCCAATGGAGTTGGAAGAGGTCGCTGGGGACCGGGAAGTCTGGACTTCCCTACTGAAGCTGCTGCCCCCGCGACCCGGACCCGGATAAGCGGAGGAAAATGGATGGAAGGATGGATGGACATTGTTAGACGTTGCATTGTTTGTTTGTTTGTTTTTTTACACAAAATAATAATAAAAAATGTTTCAAATATTGCCTTTACCTCATACAGTATTTATTAGTGGCACAATATACGGTGATTGTGTCAAATGTTGATTAAATGCTGCACCCAATAAGAAACAGTATTTTCCACACGACAGTTCTGGCAAAGTGGCGAAAGATTGCATTATAGTACTTCCTGTACTAAAGCTCATTGTGGCTTGTGTGTACAAAAAAGGAATATGGTATGTTTTATTAATACTACATGATATAGATCACAACATAACAATAACACAACATTGACTGAATAAGCATAGTTAGCAGTTTGTTTACTAGTTACAGTTTATTAGTGTGCATATTTTACACTTGCGTGACAGTTAATTTTACTGTATATATACTGTATATTGGGGGTGTCACGAGACCATCAGCTGACAAGACAATATATGGGATTTGCCTACGAGAACGAGAGGAGACGAGATTACTTTTTAGAAAAGTACAGTAAAAAGATATTAACGATCTAAGACAATATATTGCAATCTAGTGATTGAATTTCTACTACATTACCTTGCACTGCTCTTCATGAGGCTACACTCTTCTGCATTCTATGTAAGCTAGCGGCCCCGCCGCCACCCATCAGGACAAAAAGACTTTTAGACTCATAAAAGGGCTCCCTCCTTTCATGCTGTTGTTCTATGGAACAAACGAGAAACCAGTGCACAGAGTGAACTCTCTTCCTGCCTCCTAAGAGGCAGGAGATAAGGAAAACACGCCTGCACATGACGAGATATTGAGCCCGGCAAAATGATCAATATTAATGTAAATAAATTAATAAAAATTATTATAAATAAAAACATATTTGTAACTGTGATTATTTATGAGGTAACTACAGGGAACATTTGATTAATTGTGTTTAAATATTTTAATCGACTTCATCTTTAAGGAAAACGCATGTTCAAACATTATGACGGTTATCTTTTTTTTTTTACACTTGTATGAAGATCATGACTTGTACAATGTTCCGTGAACCATTGCCCGGTACAGATGATGATTTTCTGATGGCAACAGCTTGACATTGGAAAGGAACTATTTAATTTCCATAAATTTTTACCATAAATTGCCAAGTATCTGGAGATTGTGTACTTTTGTTGTACATTGTAAAAAAGTGATGTGGACCGTTACGTGTGGTAATTTATTGTATTAATATTTTATATTTATTACTGTGTATTTATTTGATTTAACTGACATCTAGAAAAATCTATCAATATTTATAGTTTGAAATGTATAATCTACTTTCAAAGATGTTGGTTTAGCATTCTATTGGTAGAGTGACCACAGGATTGTTTTTATCCGACCAGCAGTCAGGGGTAATAATTCATTAGACAGACCGGCTATAATGAGTAGGTGCAGACAAAGCACCGAGTTTCCAGTGTGTCCCAACCTCTCCCCCCTAGGAGCTGTGATGTTAATGACAGTGCTGTTTGTTGCCTGGTTTCATGATGTATTATAATCGTATAACCCTCCTCTCACCTGAATAAACACTGACTCTTTAGTATATCAGAAGCCTGTCCTTTTGTTGGAATAAACAAGTGCATCGCAATAAATTACAATATTTTTTGGAAAGTTACTTTTTTTCAGTAGTTCATTTCATAAAGTGAATCATATATTTTAGATTCAGGCTGAATTAAAATAAAATAACTTTTGCATGATACTGTAATTTATTGAGTGCATTAAAATTCAAAACAATACATTGTAATCAGTTGTTCTTCTTTAATGATTTCAGATAGTTGTTTCTGCCACCATGATAAACATGATAAAGTTACATAACCGAGGGTCAGCAGTACCTAACAATACTGTACTGTGTAATATAACCCAATGTCGGTGACGTCAGAGCCAAAGCCGCGACTCCATTGGTCAGATATTAATATTGCGAAATCTGATTCGCTGTTATTGGGAGGTCGGGGGTCACATTGTTATGTGACCACCTAGCTAGCACTGCGGCTACGTCTGTTTTTTTTTTTTTGTTGTAACACTGCGACGCAATAATTTATCACTCGTATGCACGCCTAAGTGTTTATCGGTTGTTAGTTATATTGAATGCAATATTACTGACACTGTAATGCTCCCTGGAAGTTAGTGCTAGCCGCTACGAACTTCTTGGCTAGCTAGGAGGCTAGCTCTTAAAGGGACAAGCGTCTTCTATGTCGCACTGACATGTCTCAAAAATTGACCTTGTTATCAGCTCAAGAACGGCTTTAGAGTCACGTCGCTAGTAATGGCAACAACTAGACTGCTTTGCTTTTTCGGGGTTAGGACAGCAACTTGGACCCGAGCCGGTGCGGGAGCCCGGTGCCTCGGAAGACATGTCTGCTCTTCACCTTGGCGCCTGCAGAGCACCATGTCTGCCTGGGTCATCGATCAGTTCGGCACTAACGAAGTTCTCAAGTACTCCGAAGACGTGCCCGTCCCTACGATCACGTCCTCCAGTCAAGTAATGATCAGAGTCCACGCTGCCAGTCTCAACCCACTGGATGTGTCTATGAGGGGTAAGTAGGACATCACAACAGTTGGCACCAGCTGTAGTGTAACCATAAATGTCACTTCATTTTAGGTGGGTATGGCGCTAAGCTGCTCAGCCTACGAAAGAACCCATTATCTATGACGGACGACGACGGTGAATTTCCTCTGATCCTGGGTCGGGATGTGTCTGGTGTGGTGGTTGACTGTGGAACTGAGGTTGCCCACTTTACACCGGGAGACGAGGTACACATGGAAGAAGTTCACGCCAGTGCGCTAACTTGTAGCGATTATTTTTACAACAAGGTTGTAAAAATGGCTTTGCAAAGGAAACATTGTAACTACAATAGTCTGTCCCAGGATGAAACCTGTCACCATCGTTCAACCACACAGCCAGCAACAATGCAATTGTAAAAATGAGTATTGCTGCAGCAGCAATACATTGAGATGTTATCTATGTATAATTCGGAGTTAATATAATGTTGTTTGTATTTTGCATAATTATTTTGTTTCCATTGTGAGAAGGCCAAGGTTACACTGATGTCAGTGTCTGCATACAGAGTAATTTTCTAATGGAGATTCACAATTACTTTCAGTTGTAATCTTGCTACGTTGCTGTGAAAAAATCTCACTGATTGACTAACTAGCTTTCACAATCAGCCGATAACTGATAAATGAGATTTAAAGGACCATGTGAAATGCTGTGCCGTAGGTGTGGGCTGCTGTACCCCCATGGAAACAAGGCAGTCTGGCAGAATATGTCAATCTGACAGAGTATGAGGTGAGCTGTGGAGTCAGGCTAGGTTGTGATATGTTCTTAATAAGTTGCCACATCAACTGTTAATGTTTTTGGGTGGGTGTTTCTTACAGGTTTCCCACAAGCCCAAATGTGTGAGTCACGTGGAGGCGGCGTCCATCCCTTATGTCGCCAGCACTGTTTTGTCTGCACTTGTTAATGCAGGTGGTCTTTGCAGAGACAACTCATCCAATAAAAGGCAAGCATCCACCTGAACACGGGCACCCAGCACCTTCCCTCAGCATTCACACACAGAACACTGTAAGAACTAAACCGTGTACGTCCACAGCCTCCTTGCAGTTCCTTCAAATCAAACCAGTTGATTATAAACACCTAATTTCTAATCATATTCATTTCCCTTTTTCACCTATTTTGTTAGTGTCATCACTTCCACAACTCATTTAAGTCATTTAATGTGCTTTTTGGGGTTTCTTCTAGAGTTTTGATCACTGGAGGATCAGGAGGTGTTGGAACATTTGCTGTTCAGGTATTTCACCAGCTCTTTACCTCCTACTATGTTTTGTGTACATATCAGTGTTTGTTTTCCCATTTTCTGGCAGTTGGCAAAAGCTTGGGGTGCCCATGTTACAGTCACTTGCTCTCACAACGCAGAGGGCCTCGTTCGAGGGTTGGGGGCAGATGAGGTGGTGGACTATGCTTCAGAAGATGCAGCAGAACAACTTGAAATTATGGGGAAGTATGTGCCATGTTTACCATGTACTACAGTAGATAGAGTTTTTGGGTTACAGTTGATCTCTGCTTTTTGTGGGGGTTTACCCTTCAGGACCTCTAGCGAATGATGAAAAAAATGCTAGTTATTGAAACACCCATACAAATGTCTATATTTGACGGTTATCTCTGATTTCAAATCAACATTTGCAAAAAAAAAAGTAAGGATTTGCAATAATACAGGGTGGGCCATAAGTAGGGTTATTATTTGGCACACAGTAATACACAAATTATGATCTTCATTAATTTCAGTGAATGCATAAAATAAAGGTTTGTATTATTTTCTATAATTTATATCTAAAATGTGATTGTTAAGATCAAATGGATAATGAAGTAACTGTGACCCTACTTTTGGCCCACCCTGTATATGAACTTGTGTTCACCTTGCTACGGGTTTTGAGCCCGGATTGACTGTCATAGGTATTGCTTCCATAGGCAAACTAACCTTTGTGTCTCAGCATGCAATTATGGTGCGTTCAAGAACCGGCAAATAAAGTAATACGCGATCTCAACATTCGATGAAAAAAACATAGTGAAGCATGAAGACAAAGTAAAAAGAATTGGGGCCTTTTAGCAGTGTTACATGTACGCTGCTATACATTTGACCTGTATTGTCACATATTTATAAATTATTACCGACTTCTGGTGACTGAGGTGTGTTTTCTGCAGAAAAAATTGATTATTTTTTGGAGGAATGTGTTGTGAAGCTAATGGATACAGCATCAGCAATTAGCTCGATGTGGCTGTAAACAACATTATAAAACATCTGAGAAATATTCGCAATTGGGCAAGGCAAAGCGTGTCAAGTTTGGTGAATTGTTGAGGCGTCTTGATAGAAAAGGGCTGGTTATCAAGTGTGTTATAATCCACAATTTTCCAAGTGGTGGCTTTCACCCTGAGAATTGGAGCTATTGAAGGAAGAAGTCTTTGTTCCGCCTCACATAACCAACGCTTGGCAGATGTTGCAAATCACAAGTTCAATACCCAGAGGAGACACCAAAGACATAATGTTAGTCAGGCACACAACAAGCAGGCTTGTTACTAGCCAAACACATTTGTTAACACGCTTCACACGGGTTAGATGAGATCATGATTTGAGCGCCGGAAAATACAATACCTATATCTACTGATATTAAATTTGTATGCAAATATCAGCCCACTGATAAAATCATCCCCAATCATAACCAATTTATTACCAGTTCAGGCATCTTTTTATATAACATTATTGTAATACAAGTGTAAAAGTAAGTTAGCCACCATACAATTTATTGCTGATGTTGACCTATTGTCACTGAGCAGCTAGGACACTAGTGTACTTAAGGGAGTATTTTTCATTTCTGTTTCCTGGTCTGCAGGCCATAAAACAGAGAAATCTAAAGAAAAAGCAAAGTGCTTGTGAGGTTATTCCTCGCTGATCTGAAGCATCACAAGATAAATTGAAATTGTAATGGCCATGTTTTCTGTTGGTTTATTGTGCGACTTATAATATTTTTTTTTCTGGAGAAGGTCTTTCTTCATCTTTGGAAAATGATCAAAATGTTATTTTACTGCAAGTTCAAAGCTTTTCCTTTCAGATATAATAAACACATGTCTATCGTTTGTGGCAATTATTATAAAAGCAGGGGGAGAATCCAATTTAAACAGCCTGAATGCTCTTTGCGGTCAGTGTCTAGTTTCCATGGCTACTAAGGCTCCAGGCCAATGTGGTTGCTCCTTTTAACCATCTCATTGCCCTCACTGCAACACTGGTCAACCCTGGTTTAAGCTTTGAAGACAAAAACAATGAGTGGTGTTTTTCCTGATGTTGTCATTTTCTGATCTTGGACCACCAGATTTGATGTGGTTTTGGACGGCGTGGGTGGAGATACAGAGGAGTGGGTGGTGGGCCTGCTAAAGTCCTGGTCTGGAGCTAAATACGTCACACTGGTAACCCCTTTACTCTTCAAAACGGATTCCCTCGGCCTGCTGGATGGGCTTGTTCACGCTGGATCCAGCCTGCACACAAAGGCCATACAGGTGATGTCAACACAAATCACACAAGATATGATTGGTGGAGCTGCCTTATGTGCTGAGTCCACTTGTGCTGGTCAAACAAAGTATGTGTAGATGAGACTGTGTTGTAAGTGGGCACATTAGTGTGGGTGCGGCGTATGTGAGCCTAGTTTGCCGGCTGCTGAAGCAGCAGTATTTGCTGTTTTTTGCAGATAGTAGCCAGCCAACTGTCTCCCATCCCCCCCCACCAAATACCAGTGTTTGTGTGTTTCTTTCCAAGCCTCCGAGCCCCTTTTGTCCATGGCAGCAGCCGCCGTGTCAGTTTTGAGGGGCTCGGCTATCAGCAGTCACAGCCCCAGCAACAGAAACAACTGAAGAGCGACATCACAGCTTAACAAGGCCCTCTAGTGTTCAAATACTTGGCAACATGAATAAAAAGCAGGCCTTCCTTATACTTTTCGGCAAATTACCAAAATTACAAATGTGGTTTCCCCTTTGGACTCAGACTTGAGACAATATAATTACATTCACTGGGTCACAATATTAGGTGTACCTGCACAAATGATGGCAATAATGTTGTCCAATTCAGCTCAATGTCACCATAGAGGACAGCGGTCATCAACCCGTGGCTCTGGACCGGCAAGCGGCTTTATAGGCCTCTTGTTGCGGCTTAAATGCCGAGCTCTATTCTCCTAATTTAAAAAAACAAGAAATTGGAGGGAAAGAAATGCTCCTCCCTGCTAAGACAATCAAAAAGAGAATCGATAGAACAGGACCAGCAGGCAAATGGATGGTGCATATTGAATTGTCTGTGATCAGTCAAGTACTGTAAATGATATTGAATTGACTGTTAAATACAAATAAGTGACGCAATACACTCTTTAGAGTTCAAATACAGAGACAAAGGAAGCACTCCATTCTACGTAATAGCAAAAACACCTGTAACTGGATTGTCATTGAAGTACTTGGTACTCAATGTGAATTTTTAAATGACTTTCTTTCCTTTTGCTCACTTGAATAGAATCTAATATCAAATGGCATTTTCTACCGCTGGGGATTCTATGCTCCAGATGGGCCGGCCCTGGATGAGGTCAGCAAGCTGGTGGATGCCGGAAAGGTACCCGTAACTACTGATATTATCACTTGCAGTTGAACTTGAAATTGAAGCAGGTCTGGTGGTTGTAAAGCAGACAGAACATAAACAAGCAGAGATTCCATCCATTCTTGTATTAGATTCTCTCCACAGTTTTGTTTAGGAGTGCACATGACATCCCTGCTGTGTAGGTTAGTTGGTGTCCGATGGAATCGGGATGCTGAATGGATTTTTACACGTTGCTGAGCAGCCATTCGCACAGGCGCGTTGGACCTCACTGCTTTTGTCGTAGAGGCTTAGGCTTCAGCAAGCAGCCGATTTAGACCACTGGCGGGAAGCTACGTATACACACTCAGACTCAAACACACACACACACACATTGCAACCCTGCACAAACACACACAAGTCCCTCTCTTAGTCAGAAGTGTTTCTAGTGTGTCATCACCACCGTGCTCTCCATTCATTGTTGATGATGAAAGATGCTGACCAGAATAAAAAGCCTGGCAGTGTATGTGGCCGGACCTGCTCAGGATTGTCCAGGCTCATCACATTCTATTACCCCCCCCCCCACCCCCCAACACACACACACACACACACTTTTCCCAACGATTAAGCTTTGGAATTCCGGTTATTTGGGCATAAACCTGTAACCTGTAAATCTATTTAAAAAAAACAGGTCTGTCAAATGATTAAAATGTTTAATCTGATTAATTGTGGTCTTTCAAATTAAATAATCATTATTAATCATCATGCCACACTGTGTTGGAAATATGCCAATTTTTACTGTATTTTATGGAAAGAAAGAAATGACAGGGCAAGATATTCGTATGTAGTAACGGCGCTAAATGAACTCAAATGTAAATCAAGTTCAGAGATGGCACACAAATATAAAAATATGTTTCATTAATAGCAGTATATGTGAATCAGACTAACTGTTTTTATGAGCAATGTTGCGTTCAAAGACATTGCATCATTAAGTTGAATTCACATGTTTAAAGTGAATTTTTGGGGATTTTCGAGCATACTTAAATGCAAATTGTACTTGAGCATTAGGAGTTACAAAGTGAATGATAAGAATGTCCACCTATTGCATTTTTTGCATTTGTTTATTCATTCCACAAAAACGGCCATAACAAAGACGTTGTTGTGATGTTCGAAGTGTTGTTGCAATGATGAATGGCCTAGAGATGTGTTTGTTTGGCT
The DNA here is from genome assembly GCA_024372805.1 of Oostethus manadensis. Lineage (NCBI taxonomy): Eukaryota > Metazoa > Chordata > Actinopteri > Syngnathiformes > Syngnathidae > Oostethus > Oostethus manadensis. The sequence continues at coordinate 1,061,021 of QODF01000074.1, forward strand.
TTGGGGACACATACATGGTGTTGGGATTGCACTGCTGTTGGTGTGTTTAGGTCAGAATAAAGTTATAAAAGAGCGGCAGACTCTGTGTTTATCTATGGGGAGCTACACTGTGCCGCCATCTGTCATCAAAACAGAGAGCCGTGCCTTTCCATGATGCACATGCGTTAATTACGCAAAAAAATTAACGTAATCAATGAATTAAATTACTTACCGCCGTTAACCTGCTATTTTTGACAGCCCCCCCAAAACACAATTTATTTTACAACAAAACAAACATAATAAGCTTGTATAAAGTACATCATGACATCCATCTTTCTCATCAAATAATGTGATGAAGTAAAATGATCATTTTGATATTTTACCATAATACATAATAGTGGCCTCTGTTCTAATAGACTCCATGGCTTTATTAAATATTGGATGCCTTGGACAAAAAAAAGACCACTAGTTGGCTGTAATTATCTTTACAGTACTAACACTGATAGCACTGAGTGTTGCAGTAGATGTTGCAGAGAGGGCATATGTAAAGCTGGCATTTTATGATGGGGTCGCTGTATGCATCGGAAAAATATACACCAATGTCAACGTTAACCGATAATCAATCAGATTACATCCGATTGGTACCTGGTAATCTCTATAGTTGAGTAAAATTCAGTACCTCACAGGGACAATACTACAGGAAGGGAATTTGTATATACTTTACAGTAGCTCGGTTGTCTTTAAAAGATGATCACCCACCTTTTTAAGGTGTTTTCTTGACTGTGTCCGCCATGTTTTTGTGAACAGATATTACCAGTGGTGGAGGCCACGTTTCCATTCAGCCAAGTGCCCCAGGCTTTTCAGAAGTTGGAGCACGGCCATGCCAGAGGCAAGACTGTCATTAATATGACAAACAACCACGAGAATGGGGAGGAGGAAATGCTCCAGAACAGTCGCCCTGAGCAAACGCCACAAACACAGAACTAACGATAGGAATGCCAAGGGAATAATGCTGTATCGTTTGTCTATACATGAGCACTTTGGGCAGACAGCACCTGATTCTGCCAAATCCAACGACCATTCTTGAAGACTTCACAAGGTACTTTGAATTCTGATGCTTTCAAACCCATATGGTGTTGCTTTAGCAACCAGCAGCAGATTTCAGGCAACCATTCAGGTCAGATTACAAGCAGACGTATGCTCATTACAACAAAGTCATCTAGTATAATCCGCACTGTAAGAGAAACAGCATTATCTTAACTTTTTAGTTGTTTGCAGCACCACTTTAAATGTTATCTGATGGTCAAACAAGCAAGGATGCAACAATGGTGTTGCTCTGATGTCAGAAACATACTGTGCATTGACACTAGGGGTGTATTTACACAGTATCCGAGATTTTCTGTGATATAGTCCTTTTTTTTTTTACTTCACTTTGCCTATGACTTTTACACGTCATATCTCAAGGAGAGAATCTTATTGCAGGGAGCATAGTTTGCCAAAAAACATTTAGGGAACAACAACATTTGATCCAGATGCTCTAAATTATTTATTTGGTGCATGTCATCGTACTGTAAAAAGTACTTTATTGTTTCATAAGTTTGCACAAATTAAAGACATACAATGCTGAGGAAAGGAGATTTGTTTTATTGCTGGGTACAAGGCAAAATAACATTTGAATAACAATACGTGAGATGTGTTAACACTGTTTTAAGTTATTTACAATGAAAAGACAAATATATAAAACCTTGAGCTCTATTATTGGAAGCTTCACTAAGGTTCTTTTTCCATTCAAGTTCAAACCTCATTGCTTGTATGTTAAGTGGGCAGTAATACATTCGTGAGAATTCTTTCGGTGGCTCTCCACTGAAAGGTAAAAAAAGTTGCAGGAAAGGTGCGCCTATGTCCTTAAACTTGTTTTAGCAGCTGCACATTAGAGCCGCTCGCTAGCATTTTTACATAATCTCCACATCCCACATCTGGTGAAGTTTATTTGGATCGAGGGTGTTGAGAATCACTTGGTTTTTGTCGTAATGATGCCCCCCTGTAACAGACAGAGTATTTGGGTATGGGTGCAGAATTCATCTAGACAGTACAGCGCAGGAATATGAAAGCACTATTAGAATTGTTGTAGTAGCAATGCTATATAATGTCTGTGTACAACTAGAGCACACCTAATAGAATTATAATAGGTTGTGTGCTAGTATTGCTTCGTCCACAAGGTGTCACTGTGGTCAACGAGGCAAAATAATGCATAATGCAATTAAACTGAATAGTTTACAATTAAACAGAATATGGTCTGAGTAAAGTCTCACCTTTCACCTCCAAGACCAGATCGGAGTTTGGCATATAACGAATGAAGCCCTCGGGGGTGATGCTCCACACATGATTGTCCCGCTCTGGTGTGAGGCCCATGCGGCATCCCGCGATGGTCACACTACCACTGGGACTCAGGCAGTACTCCTCCATCAGCTGCAACCAAATGCAACCTCAGTTACATTTAGACAGTCACTGTGTCCAAAAGGTATTGTAAATAAAAGTACCTTGCAATGGAGGTGCCCGCCGCGGTAGACCCAGACTTGCTCAAAACCGTTAGTCTCCTCGGCCTCTTGAATCCGCAGCAGTTTGACCTCCTCCAGATCACCGGTCACTGACATCATAAGCCGTGTCTGTCTGTTCCTTAAACGGAAGTGCACTTGCCTCTACTCAGACAACACACACACACGATAGTTTAAAAAATAAGTGAGCATTATTATCTTTTGGATGTAGGTCGGCACAGGTGTGCCCAATGTTGTGGCCAATGAGTGTACCATTTACTAAGGGCAGAGGGTGCCAGGTGTCTATTAGCGGTAAGGTGTTTATTAAGTCTTATTTGTGTACAAATGCATTTTTACAATAACATTAGTGTTTTGCCTATTTGCCTCGTCAATTGCCTATTTTTGTGGCAAATGAGCACTCTATAGCACCACAGGACTATTAAGGGTAAGGCCTTTTTTTATAGGGGACAGTGCTTTTTATTTAGACATCCATCCATTTTCTATGCCGCTTATCCTCCTTAGGGTCGCAGGTATGCTGGAGCCTTTCCCAGCTGACACAATTGGATTTTAAATATACTTTTGTAATTTCACCAATATTATTTCTTGCAAGGACGATTCACTCGGCCATTAACTGATGCATGGCATCTATTAGAGTAGAAGCCACTATTTGAGGAAATACAAATTGTTGCGTACCTGCAATAGGGGACGCAGGGATCCAATTTTGTTCCACTTGCTGAAGTCACGCCAGTCGGGCACCTCACCAGGTTTGACCAAAATCTGAGCCCCCCGGTAGTTGATCCCCTCGTATAATATCCACCTTTCAAGACAGAATGTAAACACAAATATCAGCAACTGGGTTTGACCTGTTAAATATTGTTTTCTGCGTTTCCATTGTCGGAAAAACATAACCTGCCAAACTGAAACCAGTTTTACTACTTGGGATGGTTCCCTCACACACTGTAAGCTCTGTATTTCCTCAACATTGGGCTCACACCTGATGTCTGAATGCTGCACATCAGCAGCAGGTTTCCATCATCATCATATTCATAAATCAGCGGTCAGTCTCAAAACACTTTTTTTCCCCCCATGCAGTGGAAAAATCCCCAACGGCTTTAACAAATGGATAAAACTATGTTGTTGACAGCAGGGGGGCCAAGGCAAACCAGTCATTAGGGGCCTCCAGTGCTTTTCTACGCACTCCTCAGTCGCAAGCTGTGACTGAGGAGTGCGTTGAAAAGCACTATATAAAATGCAGTCCATTATTATTATTATTATCATTATTATTATTAAAACTGCGTGACAGTTTGACCCTGGAACAGATGAGGGTTCTCGGGAGAAAGTATTGCAAGATCACAACATAGAGCAGTGGTTCCCAAACTTTTTACAGTGGCGCACCCCTTCAGACATTTGACATGAAGCCATGTACCCCGTACTCCTGCACACTTAAAAAACATAGCCCTTTTTGAAATCTTAATTAGCTTGAAATATTGAACATATTTAATTGGTTCATCAATTTTATTGTAATGTTATAGTAATTCTGGGTCAAAAATGTGCATGGTCACATTTTGAAAAAGTTTCTCATAAGCACTGATACAGATAAGTAAGCATCCTACATTTGTTTACTCCAGTCTGATGTTGAAATCTCCTGTAAAATGAAAAAGGGGCAATACAAACAGTGCATACACTGCATGGAGCTGTCAAATTCACACCGCGTAGAGAACTTGCACAGGGCCGGATGTATGACTGTACTCACATGCCCCCCTCCACCAGCACCGACTGGACCCGAGCGCTGCCTTCAGCCAGCTGAAGGTTGACACAGTCGTCTGTCAGAACAACCCGCTTTCCACGCAGGCCACAGCGCTCAAAAAGAATAATGGAAGGCTGCGAGAACTCCTGCCAAGTGGGAGAGAAGCATTAAAGAACCTTGTGGTGGGTGGAGTGCAGCAGTCAGCCATGCTACACTAAATCACGGGAAGTTGTTTTGTGTCACCATGACAACAGAAAACACTGACTTTTGTACCCACTGTTGTCTAGCAGAGGGGTGGCTAAAGGCTTTACACTGTAGTAAATCCTTTGTAGCTTATGTCTATACATATGTTTTTGAAAAGGGCAGGATAAAACTAATAATGTTCCAGTAGTATGAATGCTTGTATCCTACCATGTACACGATCCAGAATACAATATATATGAAACACAATACAATATAATAAAATAGTCATAAACTTACAAAGCCAACTGTCTGCAATGATTGGATGGCGGTGCTAGAGGTGACAAAACCCATCGCCCTCAGGTCGGGGTAGCTTCCCTCCTCTAACAGGTACATCCTGCCAGTGAAGTCCTGGCTGTCAAACGCCAACCAACTGAGTGACATTAACACAATAAGCTTAAGGAGGCCTTCGGAGGGATTCACGTTTAATGCTGTATACAGTATATTCCTCACCTCCCCACCACGACCTTGCAGGAGGCCACAGTGAAGCCTTGCTGCATGGTGGCCACGCTCTCCTCCAAAGAAAGGACGCTACCTTGAAAAGCTGGCTTGGAAAAAAGCTGCACCTGAGGCGCGAAAAGCATCGCAATAAGCATTACTCATCACTGGGAGCCCTTCTCGTGTTTCTCTGCTACATAAACAAGCATCACCTACCTTGAACTTAGCCATATTCTCAAAATCATCCTGAAATAAAATAAAAAGAGTATCATTCATCTTTTTTTAAAATTTCTCCAGTCGTTCAATAACAGGAACTTGTATGACTTTCATTTTCCTGTACATTGCTTTCATTGTAGAACAACAACTTTGTTTTGGAAACTATGTCAGTTCTTCATCATGTGCGTTATATATTTAGGTACATAAAAAAATCCCGTGATGAGTCATGAAGAGCATGTGACAGATGTTTTCCTCTGATTTTGGTTAATTTGTGCTGGAATTTCTAGTGGCGCGTGCTCCAAAAGACACGGACAACATGACTCATGCACTGACTGAAACTCAGTGTGTCACATACAGTGTTTATATTGAAATTAATCATTATTTTAAGGATACTGTATGTGGACAGCTATTAAACACGACATGACATATAAAAGACAAACATTGCATACCGTGGAACCTTAGTTTTTGGGGACACTAGTGACAGACTTCGGCCAGGGAATCCTTTAATCATCTGTATTTGGTATGTATGTGTGATTTACTTGTTTTTGTCTCTCATTTCTTTCTGCCCTACATCGTAAATGTGTTAATTTAGCTATATGTAAATTCTACCCTGCAAGGACAAAGTTGCTACGGACCGGTAAAGTCTCTGGATCAGTTAGTACAACGAAATGGAAAATGCTCCCGTGGAGGTTTATACTCGCTCATTTCACTGTTAATCAAATGAGATTCCGCCTCAGACGGATCATCCAATCATCATGCACACGACAAGCGTCCAGGCCAGCCTACTGCACCATAGACCCGCAGAGATAGCGAGTGTACAATGGGCGGGACAATACACAGCATTTATCCAAAGATTGCCGGTTTTGCGCAGTGGAACAACCCACACTACGCTTCCCCATCAAAGTCAGTAGACACTCAGCATCCGAATAGGTTAAAAAAGTCCTTTGGTTGCGAGATGAATGAATGAATGAATGACAAGGGAAGAGTGTCAGTTAGCTGTGATAAGTAGCTGATTCTAAACTAAACATGAAGGTATTCTAGTGCATATTTAGTCAATGAAATGTACACACAGCAGTACATATTTCACCACTTTTTTTGCTTTTGGGACATTTTTGGGAAAGCTGAGCTTCCCTTGCAGTCTTAGAGCAATCGCTGCTGAAAATTACAGATAGAGTAAGTCATGATGATTGCATCTGCTGCTCATGTTTACCACAAAATGCAAGTGAAGGCTCTTCTGTCCCCTTCATCAAGTCTTTAAGAAAGATAATTATTCTTTATAAAATATGTTTTGGATAATATTTCAGTGAATCTGTAATAGATTGACTGGAATTACATTATTGCATATGGAAATCATGCCTCGGTAGGTTTTTTGTCGGAACCACTAATGACGAAAACCAAGATTTAACTTCATTAGCCGACGTAAAGCAAGTCTATTGCCTTTGCTTTTTGTCGTCCGCTTGAGCCATTCGGTAAATGCAATGAGAAAAAGCAAATGGAAAAGACAGAAACAATACAGATAAAGCAAAGACAAAATGGAAAATATGGAATGGAATATGACCACATTTGTATTATTGATTCTCTTTATATTTCCACATGTATTTCCTTTTAATTTTGGCACTCCTGTAATTCCATATCTTACCAGCACAACAGGCATGACAGAGGCAATCCGGTCCTGAAGCGATCCCCAGTCTTCTGGGCTTCCATAGAGGCCTTTTTCAAGGATGTAGGACTCTCCACAAAAGCCAGGCTCTTCAAATACAACCCATCTACGAGAGAAAACATTTAAATTTACTCAATCTTTAAAATCCCTTTTGAAAAAAAAAAAAAATTTTAATAAAAATAAAAAAAAAGAAATTTTACAAAAAAACAAATTAAAAAAAAAAAAAAAAAAAAAAAAAAAAAATAAAATAAACAATTTAAACATAATTTTTAGAGGAGAGGCGCTAAAACCTTATTTTTTGGGAAGTTTTGATGACATCATGACATCAGTGAAGGACATGATGCCACTTCTGATACCACAAGTAGTAATAACCGCATCACTTTCAGGCTTATCGTTTTGTCAGAATCCAGGTAGTAAGCACCACCCACATGCGTGCTTCAACTGGCAAATTTGGCACAGCAGTGTGTGCTTTGTGGGTGACATGCCAGCGCTACCTTTGCATTCGTTGGGCTTTTGTGCTTGCTAACATATAATGCTTATAAACACATTATAATGGGACTGTTTGTGTCAATTGTCATTTCAACTCTGTGCAGTAGACTGTAAGTCTGTTTTTTAACACACCTCATACTGTATGCACCACAAAGAAAATCACCTTCAGATTTTTCCCGGCAGGAGCCTGAAAAGTCAACCACAGTGTGGCTCATTGACAAACACATCTGTCCATCACTATAGTTAGATATTAGGTGTACAGTGTACATTATCTTTAAAATAAGTACACACTTACCCAGGAAACATCAAGATTGAGTTTATTTTTAAATCTCCGACACGTGACTACCACTGCACAAGATGAAATCAACACCCAAAAGTAAATAACTTCATGTTTTGTTGTTCAATCAGGATTAAAAACATGAAAGAAACATTGAAATGTTTCAAAACTTTGTCACACATTTCATACCACGTAAACCAAAAAGCTCTGTTTTACCCACTCACACACAAGTTGAGTTTTTTTAAATCTCCACTCTGTTCAGAGTTTTCTAAAATCTCAGTTTTTAGTACAACACCTATGTGGTGGATGAGAGGCCAACACAAATAGAAAAGTATGTGTTTTTAAATATCTGTATTTGTGCAGACATGGCCTCAAAGCACACATGACAAATAGCCCTGCACACGTATAGCGCGTTTCTAGCATCTTTCAGGTTGGGAGACCACCACTCAATCACCTGAGCCGTGTGTCTTGCCGCCTCACGCGACAAGCGGCATGGCCAATTATTCCCGACGTGTGTCCTTTCACTGAGGTGGTGACAGTCAGCATTGTGTGAGCTAAACGCCATTATCCATACTGTCTTATCTTACTGATTTGTTGTGCAGGTTGGTGGTAGCTGTAAAACACCATTTTGCAGTTGAGGCCACTCCACATTCATATTTCAACTAAAGACTGACATAAATCCTTGTGACATGTATTCTCATAGTAAGAGGGTATAATAAAGCACGCTCCATAGAAAGCTTACACAGACAGGAAGCTGAGGTGTGGCATGCTGAAGCGACGCAAACGAGCTAACCTTGCATGTGTTGACACGTTGACTTGGGTGTGTCGGCCCTTTACACCGGCACTGTTCTTACAAAGCACGGCAGCAAAGCACATCTGGAACTGGAACTGTTATATTGAGTTGAAATGCAGACGCTTATCTTGATGAAAGTGGCAGAGCCGAGGAAGCAAACTATTTTTAATTCCAAACAGAGGGTGACTTTCTGTTTAAAATACGGAGATACTGTATATACTGTCTGACCGACCAATATCAGTCAACTCCAATGTTTAAGTATCGCTGAAATCATATTTCATTCATGATTTTTCGTAGCTTAGCTCACCATTATCTTAAATTCGGCACCATAACTCCTCCTCGGTTGTTGCTGACTGGCCCAACCTTTGAGACACTTTGTTTCCATCTCTCCAGGTCACTGGTGTGTGTGACAGGAAGAAAAGCTCTGACTCCCATTGGAAAATGTCATTTGGAGCCACCGTCTATAAATACCGTCCTATAGTCCATCAAAGAAATCAGTACCTTTGTGCTTTAACGTTGCCCGAATCAGTACTTAAAAAATAGAAAACATAACAAATTTGTCTGAAAACAATACAAAATGACAATAACAAAAGAGTCACTTAAATACTGTACTTTGATAGTATAAATAAAATGACAACTAAGTTAAAGATTTGTTAATGTAAAATAAAATCCACTACAATTTTTTCACGATTACCTGCAGGAAAAAAAACCACACAGAAAAAAAATTGCTCTAAAAAAAATTCTCAAGATTTTACGGTAGACCACTTTAAATACATACCTTCCGCACAATTCGAGCAGAAATTGTTGCTGACACGTCATTCTGGCGACCTGTTTGTGTTGTAATGTTTATGTTCAGAATCACAGTGAATGCACCTCGCCCGCCGTCAGTTTGATTGATGGGTAACGAGGACGTTTTTAAAAGAGCGTCAGACTCGAGATGTTACCTGCACAGTATCGCATTCAAGCACTTGTTGCAGCTGAGTCTGCAGTGATTTAGCACAGATATTAGGTATTGATTGCTACTTGGTTTTTCAGTCCATGACTCCCATTTACATTGGCACCGCTGCCATTGCGACACAGACTTTCGGTACGCATCAAAAAACCTTTGAATGCACACTTACATGCCACTGATGACGTCAATAGACTCCGTCTTGGTGCCATAACCAGTGTGTTCCATGTTGATGACTGGCACGATCAGGTCGATGTTGACGCCTCGGTCGCTAAAATCTTTTTTACTGAACATTTTGAGGTGCGGCGAGATGAAATCCTGTGACAAACATGAAAGCCTTCAGATTTCACACTCAAAATTTGTTCAATTTCCTTGCATTACAAAAACCTACTTCAAGTTTTTAATTGGTCTTAAGGACATACTGTAAAAAGGACTGTTCGGCCTACAGACTACGCAGCCACCTTTGTACCATGGGTAAAGCTAAACCAAAGACGTATTTGGTGTTATCTTTTTAGCACCGGTAGTTGCGTCTCCATTAAGAAAAAAACAGAGTGGATCGAGGTTAGGTAGCTTCTTCCTATTAAAATAACTGCACCAGAGTCTCCTTGTAACCATAGAAAGATGGTGTAGATAAGGGGTGCATCACATAAATCAACTACTGTTACTATGTGGATACTAAAAACAACTAAGTGGTAAACACAAGATGCAACTTTAACGGTAGTTTCTAAGTGCCCGCAGGGCATGCTGGGCCGTCCTTTGGCGAATGACAAAGCATTGGATCTCAGGAGTATGTGAACGTCTCTCCTTGTTTAATTCCCTGATGACCTCCTCAAGCAAAAATGTGACAAACTCGGCAAAATGTTGGGAGAAAGAGTACCAAAAGCTTCCCAGCATGCCTTACGGCAGGAATATGTGGGTGTGATTTTTTGCGCAGATGTTTATTTGTATGCCCACATAGTGCAGTAGGTAGGTTACATTGTGTGTGTTGATGTGTTGTGTTGTTTAGATTGCTGTTTTGTACAGATTGTACACTATTTCCAGTGCGACTCAAGCGTGCCACAGTAGCAAGTCATGCTGGCATTTATTTGAAAACGCCCGGTGGGCCGGATTAGGACGTTAGGTGGGCCTGATGTAGCCCGGAGGCCGTAGTTTGCCAGCCACTGGTGTAGATTGTTTGACCCTAGTTCAATACTGCGTTCAGGTCTAACCCAACAAACTGCATCAAGCAGACAAATAAACTTGACTTAAATTAAGGGACCACAGAGAAAGAGAGTATACAAGCTGCCTAAGACTGCAGAAATCTCTCTACAGGTATTACATTGAGTTATACACTGCTGATGATCTTGAGCAGGGGTCTCTAACTCCTGCCGTGGAGGGCCAAGACGATGGAGGTTTTCTCTTCAACCAGTTTCTTCAGCAAGTGGTTTTCTTCCCTCAAACTGAAGGAGGTGTCATTAAAATCACCTGCTTTAGTGACTGGCTGGAAAGAAAGCCTGCAGGGTCTTGGCCCTCCGTGGCACGAGTTTGAGACTCCTGATCTTGAGGAAATGTTGGTGATTTTGACTTAAGACTATGCATCTAAGAATGATACTCACAGCCAGGATGGGTCGCAGTGACAGTATCTGCCCCGAGCCTCCCCAGTCGCTACAGTCCAGGTACTCTCCTTCCTCCAGCATGTACTGCTGCCCTTCAAACCCTGCTTCATTGTAGCCGATCCAGCTGGGTGCAAATATGTACAGTTGGGTTGTTTTGTTAATGGTTGCATTTTGTTTTAAAATATCATCACTTGGCCTGTCACGATAATCAATAAATCGATTAATTGAACTACAAAAAAATTGACATGTGCGACTTTTTGTGCGTGCGTGCGTGTTTGATTTCCTCGTCTGAGTCGTCTCTCTTTACCACACAGGCTGAATGACAAGGGGGTTCACTCTGCATGTGTCTGTGTGGATTGCTTCTATAGTGGAATGAACGGAGAAAGTGAACTCTTGTGTCAGACATTCAGCCCCCCAGTACGTGCAGGCGGGGCTACTAGTGAGTGGATACAAACAAACGCTAATATGAATGAAAGTACAAAAGCAATGATTTCTAAGCCGAATACCACAGCCAAACAAAACGGGAAACGGTGCGCTCTCACAGACAGTGTCGTTCTCTACATTGCAAAAGAAATGCAACCTTTCAATATGGTTAAAAAGCCAATATTTGGGGAAATGCTGGAAATGTTTGACAGACAGTAGGAATTGCCCGGAAGAATGTACATGTACATGTCACAAACAGCAATTCCTTAACTGTATAACTGAGTGAAAGAAGACGTGTTGAAGGACATTTTACTCCGCCACCACAGATATGTGATCCAGCTCAAATATGCCCCTACATTAGTTTAACAATACATGTGTTTTTTATTGGACTGTTTTTATTCTTAGCAGAGTCAGGGTCTATTTTTGTTGCTTTTATTTAAATTCAATTTTTGCCTTTGCCCCCCCAAAAAGAGCCCATTTTATTCCCATTGTGTATTATGTTGTTTTGTTCATTTAAACGCTCTTGACATTCCAATTACAATGTTAAATACTCTTGAGAAATTCAAGTGTGTTGCTTGTATTACAATGTACTGATTATTATACCATATAACAAATGAAAAAATGGTCTCAAAAAATGTTATCAATAGACAATATAGGACAATTATCCTCGAGCAAAATTTGTTATCGTGACAGGGCTAATCATCACCAAAAGTGCAAAAAAGAAATACTCACAATCCTCCGATTATCTTTAAAGAACCCACAGACTTAAGCATGGGAGTGTCCATGTTTGCATCATCTCCTTCGTCATTTGCAAAGCTGAAAATATCGCTGTCGATTTCCAAACAAGAACCTTCAAATCCGGGTTTCTCGTACACCACCACCTGTAAGACCAACAAAGCAAAGGTTTGTTAGCAAAGTTGATCAAGCGAGAGTACACTCCACATTTCGGCAACCAGTTTATGATGGCACAAACTGGAAATAACTGAGCACACCCATTATCTGCTTCAGAATGTTATAGTGCATGCTGCAATTCATGTTTTTCTTGATAAACCAAAACTCCACAGTGCCGGTAGCACTCGTGCAGCCTCAGACCAAGATGCTACCAAAAGCTAGTCCTAGCCTTTGAACTGCAACTAGTTTGTTTCAAAAGACATGATTTTAAGAGGACACCCCATTACAATACTTACGAAATGAAAGTAGTACAGCTTTTCCAACTAATAAAGACAATTTAAGTCAAAAGCACTAAATAGCTAATAGTTTTCAAGTTGCATGAGCTTTTCCAAATACATTTTAGAAAATGATCTTTAGAGCTATTATTTGAAACCAGATGTTTGTCCAAGGATTGATAGTTTCATCAAAGGAAAACAACTTGTTAATTTATTTATTTGACTTAGCTTTAAAGGAAACATGCTCAATTTGACATGTGAAAGTGAATAACTCCTTCACCTGTGGAAAAATTGATTGAGTGGGGGCTTGTGTAATAGTTGCCTGTGCCAGTACTTCCAGTAGTGTCTATGTTTTTGACGTCAGGAAGCAGAAACGCTTGGCAACTGTGTAATGTGTTATTTAGTTATCGGCGATTATAACGTGACTATAACTGTGAAGAGGGAACATTCTCATTGGTGTTAGGTAGACTACTGTAATGGTTTTTCACAAATCATTAAACTAAATTGGAAGTAAGTTATTTTAGATGCCCAAGTGAAATGTAAGTTGTTGTACCGCACCAGAAGTTACACTCTGTTATATATAGTTACACTATATTTTAAAAATCTTAGCAAACCAAAACTTTTTCCACCTATAGTATGCACAAGTTTCCCGTGGTGGCACAGAATTGTGAAAGTTAGTACGACGAACCCTCTTTGTGCATGTGGCGTCACACTGGAAACTACAACGGGACGGGAAATTAGTTTTAACAGAAAAGAGCAAGCCCCTGTCATTGGTGAGAAATGTCGGTTTTAAAATGCATGTCATTGTCATTATCAAATAGCAATCTAATTTATCTAATCTAGTAGGGATTGTAAGCGGTGGAAAATGGATGGATGGATAGTAGGGATTGTGCCAGACAATGACAGGAACAACATTAAATTAAAATCCCTGAATGAATACTGACCACCATCCACCTGGAGTTTGTTTTTCAGAGAGATATGCCCATTAGCACTCAGTAAGGTCAACAGATCTTACCTTTATGCATTCAGCAACAAAAAGGGTAAAAATACAGTACAATAATCAATCCATCTGTGCAACGTGTGAGAACGTAGAATGTGAGTTCAAGGACCATCAAACAGTAATTGTTCGCATTAAACTTTCAAAAACTGTTGGATTTCTAACTGTATGTTATTTGTGAATAAAGTAACAGCCCATATTTCCAATATTGATATCCCTTTACAAAAATTTGATGTAGTTCTTGTAGTATTATATCGTCCATCCATCCATCCATTTTCCTCCGCTTATCCGGGTCGCGGGGGCAGCAGCTTCAGTAGGGAATTCCAGACTTCCTGGTCCCCAGCGACCTCTTCCAGCTCCACCGAGAGGACACCAAGGCGTTCCCAGGCCTGCTGTGAGACATAGTCCATCCAGCGTGTCCTAGGTCTTCCCGGGGGCCTTCTCCCGACTGGGCATGCCCGAAACACCTCACCAGGGAGGCACCCGGGAGGCATCCGGACTAGATGCCCGAGCCACCTCAACTGGCTCCTCTCGATGTCAAGGAGCAGCGGCTCTACTCTAAGCTCCTCCCGGATGGCCGAGCTCCTCACCCTATCTCTTAGGGTGAGTCCAGCCACCCTACGAAGGAAACTAATTTCCGCCGGTTGTATCCGCGATCTCATTCTTTCGGTCATGATCCATAACTCATGACCATATGTGAGGGTGGGAACGTAGATCGATTGGTAAACAGAGAGCTTTGCCTTCCGGTTCAGTTCTCTCTTCACCACGACGGTTCTGTACAGCGGCCGCATTACTGCAGATGCTGCACCGATCCGTCTGTCGATCTTACGCTCCAACCTTGAGGCAAGACCTCACTCCCGACCCAGAGGGTACAGTCCACCCGTTTCCAACTGAGAACCATGGCCTCGGATTTGGAGGTGCTGAGTCTCATCCCAGAAGCTTCACACTCAGCTGCAAACCGCTCCAGTAAACGCTGAAGGTCACAGCCTGATGAGGCCATAAGGACCACATCATCTGCAAATAGCAGAGACGAGATCCTAAGGTCACCAAGCTGGACTCCCTCAACACCTTGACTGCGCCTAGAAATTCTGTCCATGAAGATTATGAACAGAATCGGTGACAAAGGGCAGCCTTGGCGGAGGCCAACGTTCACCGGAAACAAGCTCGACTTACTGCTGGCAATGCGAACCAGGATCCTGCTTTGATTGTACAAGGACCGAATGGCACGTAGTAGCGGGCCACCAATCCCGTACTCCCGGAGCACCCCCCACAAGATACCACGAGGGACACAGTCGAATGCTTTTTCCAGGTCTACAAAGCACATGTAGACCGGTTGGGCAAACTCCCACATACCCTCGAGTACCCTTGCAAGGGTGTAGAGCTGATCCAGTGTTGCGCGACCAGGACGAAAACCACATTGCAGCTCCTGTAACCGAGGTTCGACTAACAGTCGTGCCTTTCTCTCCAACACCCTGAAGTAGACTTTCCCAGGGAGGCTGAGGAGTGTGATCCCCCTATAGTTGGAACACACCCTCCGGGCACCCTTTTTAAAAATAGGGACCACCACCCCAGTCTGTCAGTCCAGAGGTACTTTTCCTGACTTCCATGCAATTTTGTAGAGGCGTGTCAACCAACACAGTCCCCCAACATCCAGAGCCTTGAGGAATTGCGATCGGAACTCGGCTACCCCCGGAGCCTTGCCACTGCGGAGTGATTTAACTACCCCAATTACCTCAGCCACGGTGATAGAACTGTCAACGTACGTATCCTCAGACTCTGCTTCCTCTACGGAAGGCATGTCAGTGGGATTGAGAAGGGCCTTGAAGTATTCCTTCCACCACATTACAGTTTGTCCATAACAAACCCCATGTTCGAACATAAGGATGTCCATAGGTGCACTTGGCACCAGGACACCCTAGGTCGCAGGTCTATGATCGACTTTGTGGTCGTATCATCAGACCTGCGCCCGCATGTTCTGGACATGCGGGTGAAGAGAGGGGCTGAGCTGTCAACTGACCACCACCTGGTGATGAGTTGGATTAGATGGCGGGGAAAGATGCCGGACAGACCTAGCAGACCCAAACGCATAGTGAGGGTGTGCTGGGAACATCTGGCGGAGTCTCCCGTTCGGCGAGTCTTCAACTCTCATCTCCGGCAGACCTTCGCCTGCATCTCAAAGGGAGAACCGGGATATTGAGTCCGAATGGGCTGTATTCCGTGCCTCTATTGCAGAGGCAGCTAGTTGTAGTTGCGGCCGCAAGGTGGTCGGTGCCAGTCGTAGTGGCAATCCCCGAACCCGATGGTGGACACCGGGGGTTAGGGCTGCTGTCAAGCTGAAAAGGAGTCCTATCAAGTATGGATGGCTTGCGGGACTCCCGAAGCAGCTGACAGGTACCGGCAGGCCAAGCGGCACATGGCTTCAGTGGTGGTCGAGGCAAAAACTCGGGTGTGGGAGGAGTTTGGTGAGGCTATGGAGCACGACTCTCGGTCGGCCTCGAAGAGATTCTGGCAAACCGTCCGACACCTCAGAAAAGGGAAGCAGCCCCCAGTTCACACTGTTTACAGTGCGGACGGGGGCTTGCTGACCTCGACTGTGGATATAGTTGGTATTATATCGTAACATATCAAATTGTTTACCACAAAAAATTTACATCCTTACTTATTATACAGAAGATATACATGTTTTTACTTGCGATTAAGAGTTAACTGGATAAAAATATATAAATATACAAAAATATTTTAATCGATTGACACTCCTTATATATAGTCAGCCCTGAAGTGAAAAAGTTGTATCGGGACACCCCTAGTAAAGTTTTGTTGTTTTTTATTTTATTTTACATACGCATAGAGTATATAAGTGTAAAGTCAGGAGGGGTGACTCAGGAGGAGACCGAAAGACGTATTGCCTCATTACATGTTCAAGGTAAAACACATTTTGACATAAAAAAAAACATGTAATATTGGTCTTACCTTAACTTCATTTGGATTCTCCACCTTAAAACCACCCTGGAACATTGACATTTTAACATTAGCAAACTGCATAACCAACTTTTATAGTTGAAAATACTACATACCATTTTAAGGGGTTTGAGAGATCCTACAAACGGTGACCGGAAGCCCCATGTCTCCGGAAATGGGTACACCCCTGTTTCCAGAACAGCAAGCATTCCCTGGAAACCTGGATCACTGAACACTAGCCACCTGAAGGCAGAAAGACATCTCATAGTACTCTAACTAATAAGTCTCAGAGATCCCACAATTGTGTATTGGAATCGTGTTGGCCACAGTCTATCCTTGACAGTTTAACGGTGCTTTTAGCAAGCCCTACTGGACCTACTTGTGCTACTTTGCATTTATTCTACCTTTTACATATAGACTAGCCAGCCTTATAGGTTCCATGCAACAATGTGGCTTTATTTTAATATCTGTAGCAAAGCCTGCTTTTTTCCTCTTGTCAATGTTTTTTTGTCATTTCAATTTTTTTGGAGATTTTCCTTTTTTGAAAAATGGCAAAATAATACATTTGGGGGTGCTCGGGCCTTGCCTGCTTTTGGGGGGCTGGGCTCTTTAGGAGGTGAATAGCAAATAACCTCTCTTTCTCAGTCAGTAAAAATACATAATCATATTACTTGTATTTATGTATTGTTTATAAATGGTATTATGCATGTATTAATTTGATTTTTGTACGATTTACCCAATTTTATTTAAATTTTTTCCATTTAATTTTTAATTTGCTATACTTAAAATATTTTATACATATGTATATATACTATATTTTTCTCGCTCTTTCCCTGTCTAATACTGCACAACTACACAACAGTCAGACACAACAGTTGGGCCCCCCTCTGGAGCCAGGCCCGGAAGCGGGGCACGATGGCAAGCGTCTGGTGGCCGGGCCTGCACCCATGGGGCCCGGTCGGGCACAGCCCGAAAAGGTAACGTGGGCCCCCCCTCCCATGAGCTCACCACTCGTGGGAGGGGCCAAAGGGGTCGGGTGAAAAGAAAGCTGGGTGGCGGACGGAGGCAGAGGCCTTGGCGGTCCGATCCTCGGCTACAGAAGCTAGTTGTCGGTATGTGGAATGTCACCTCTCTGGCGGGGAAGGAGCCTGAGCTGGTGCGTGAGGTGGAGAAATTCCGGCTAGATATAGTCGGACTCACCTCAACGCACAGCAAGGGCTCTGGAACCAGTCCTCTCGAGAGGGGCTGGACTTCATTCCACTCTCGTGTTGCCGGCAAAGAGAGGCGAGGAGCAGGGGTGGCAATTCTTGTTGCCCCTTGGTTCCAAGCCTCCACGTTGGAGTTTAACCCGGTAAACGAGAGGGTAGTTTCCCTACACCTTCGTTGGGGGGACGGGTCCTGACTGTTGTTTGTGCTTATGCGCCAAACAGCAGTTCAGAATACCCGCCCTTTTTGGAGTCCTTAGAGGAAGTACTAGAGAGTGCTCACTCGGGGGATTCCCTTGTTCTGCTGTGTGACTTCACTGCTCATGTTAGCAACGACAATGAGACCTGGAGAGGTGTGATTGGGAGGAACGGCCCCCCTGATCTTAACCAGAGCAGTGTCTTGTTATTGGACTTCTGTGCTCGTCACGGATTGTCTATAACGAACACCATGTTCAAGCATAAGGGCGTCCACATGTGCACTTGGCACCAAGACACCCCGGGCCGCAGTTTGATGACTGACTTTGTGGTTGTGTCGTCGGACTTGCGACCACATGTTTTGGACACTCGGGTGAGGAGAGGGGCGGAGCTGTCAACTGATCACCACCTGGTGGTGAAGGAGGATGCCGGTCAGACCTGGCAGACCCAAACGCATTGTGAGGGTCTGCTGGGAACGCCTGGCAGAGTCCCCTGTCAGAAGGAGTTTCAACTCCCACCTACGGGAGAGCTTTGACCATGTTCCGAGGGAGGCAGCGGACATTGAATCCGAGTGGCCGATGTTTCGTGACTCCATTGTCGATGCGGCCGATCTGAGCTGTGGCCGTAAGGTGGTCGGTGCCTGTCGTGGCGGTAATCCCAGAACCTGTTGGTGGACACAAGTGGTAGGGATGCCGTCAAGCTGAAGAAAGAGTCCTATCAGGCCGTCTTGGCCCATGGGACTCTGGAGGCAGCTGACAGGTACCGGAAGGCCAAGCGGTTTGCAGCCCTGGCGGTCGCTGAGGCAAAAACCCTGACATGGGAGGAGTTCAGAGAGGCCATGGAAAACGACTTCCGGATGGCTTCAAAAAGATTCTGGACCACCATCCGCCGTCTCCGGCGGGGGAACACTGTAAACAACGTGTATGGTGGGGACGGTGTGCTGCAGAACTCGACTCAAGATGTTGTGGACCGGTGGAGGGAATACTTTGAAGACCTCTTCAATCTCACCGACACGCCTTCCAACATGGAAGCAGTGCCCTGGGTCTCTGAGTCGGGTTTGCCTATCTCTAGGGCGCTGAGATCACCGAAGTGGTCAAAAAGCTCCTTGGTGGCAGGGCCCCGGGGGTGGATGAGATCCGCCCTGAGTTCCTTAAGGCCCTGGATGCTGTGGGCGTGTCTTGGTTGACACGACTCTGCAGCATTGCGTGGACGTCGGGGTCGGTGCCCCTGGACTGGCAGACCGGGGTGGTGGTCCTGCTTTTTAAGAAGGGGGACCGGAGGGTGTGTTCCAACTATCGTGGGATCACACTCCTCAGCCTTCCCGGTAAGGTCTATTCAGGGGTTCTGGAGAGGAGGATCCGCCGGAAAGTCGAATCTCGGATTCAGGAGGAGCAGTGTGGTTTTCGTCCTAGTCGTGGAACTGTGGACCAACTCTATACTATCGGCAGGGTCCTCGAGGGTGCATGGGAGTTTGCCCAACCAGTCTACATGTGTTTTGTGGACTTGGAGAAGGCATTCGACCGTGTTCCTCGGGGAATACTGTGGGGAGTGCTCCGGGAATATGGGGTATCGGACCACCTAATCCAGGTGGTTCGTTCCTTGTATGACTGGTGTCAGAGTTTGGTTCGCATTACCGGCAATAGGTCGGACCCGTTTCCAGTGAGGGTTGGACTCCGCCAGGGCTGCCCTTTGTCACCAATTCTGTTCACTACTTAATGGACAGAATTTCTAGGCGCAGCCAGGGCGTTGAGGGGTTTCAGTTTGGTGGCCGCAGGATTCGATCTCTGCTTTTTGCAGATGATGTGGTCCTATTGGCTACATTGAGCAGTGACCTTCAACTCTCACTGGACCGGTTCACAGCTGAGTGTGAAGCGGCTGGAATGAGAATCAGCACCTCCAAGTCCGAGTCCATGGTTCTCGCCAGGGAAAGGGTGGAGTGCCATCTCCGGGTCTGAGATGAGGTCCGGCCTCAAGTGGAGGAGTTTAAGTACCTCAGGGTCTTGTTGACGAGTGATGGAAGGATGGAACGCGAGATGGACAGGCGGACTCTGCGGCGGTCTGTCGTGGTGAAAAGAGAGCTGAGCCAAAAGGCAAAGCTCTCGATTTACCGGTCGATCTACGTTCCTACCCTCACCTATGGTCATGAGCTTAGGGTAGTGACCAAAAGGACAAGATTGCGGGTACAAGCGGCCGAAATGAGTTTTCTCCGCAGGGTGGCTGGGCTCTCCCTTAGAGATAGGGTGAGAAGCACTGTCATCCGGGAGAGACTCCTGAGTAGAACCGCTGCTCCTCCGCATTGAGAGGAACCAGATGAGGTGGCTCGGGCATCTGGTTAGGATGCCTCCAGAACGACTTCCTGGGGAGGTGTTCAGGGCACGTCCAACCTGTAGGAGGCCTCGGGGAAGACGCAGGACACGTTGGAGAGACTATGTCTCTCAGCTGGCCTGGGAACGCCTCGGCATCCGCTGGGAAGAGCTGGAAGAAGTGGCCGGGGAGAGGGACCTCTGGGCTTCCCTGCTTAGGTTGCTGCCCCCGCGACCCGACCTCGGATAAGCGGAAGAAAAATGGATGGATGGATAAACAACAGTCATTACGACAATTTTTATTCATCACAATCTTGTTTTTTTCTTTCATATGTGATTCATCGTTTTTGCCAGTATACATCCCACTTTTTATTTAGTGATGTGAGTAATGTCCTCACATTGCACCACCCTCCCTTCCTCTTGTGCGCTATTGTTACTTGTCCTTTGTTTTATATACAGTGGTCCCTCGTTTATCACTGTTATTCGTTCTAGACCCGACCAATTGTAATACATTGAACATTTTTGCACTTACAGCATAGATAAACTTTTATGGCCTTCTAAATATATTTTTTTACAATTATTAGAGCCCTTTAGTAGAGCCCTATGAAATCTGTTTTATTTTTTTCCAAAGTTAGTTTTTTACATTTAACACTTATTTTTACCAGCATAGAGTGTGTTTTGGGTTAGTGAATAACATGCCCTTTAATTAAATGCAAAAATTCATACATTTATTGATGCAATTCATCAATGGATAATTTTGCCAGTAACTGAGAAATGGATAAGGCCTGGCTAACTTTTCTAATGGGATGTCAGCCTCTGCACACATTGCTACAAAATATTCAACAAACTGTAATGTTTGTGCATTAGTGCATTATTGCATTTATGTAATGCTTGTGCATCATGGAAGATGTTGTCACCCACGCAATTCCAACTGCATATGTAAGTTTCTTTATGACACCTATTTTGTTTGCACAGTTAGACCACGTGGGGCAAATGGAGCTCTTATTTTGAAGGCTGGAAGTGTGTTTTTTGTATTGAGAATGTAATATGACAAATGTCTGTTGAATATCAGAGACAAGCCGGGTGCAAGAAAAAATATGCTTCTCGCCTTTTTTCACTCAGAACCTCCATGTTGTCATCAGGAATTGTAACGCTCCTAACATTAAAGGTCTAAGACACACATGGTGAAAATACACTCATCCAGCCCGAGTCTCACACACACACAGTCGCACTAGCATGCCAAACTAATAACCCCGCTAGCTTCCATTCTGTATTTTTGTGATAAGATGCCACCACAACTGAGCTGTCCGCCTGGAAACTACTTATCCACACAAACGTTCCTTCTCCTTACAATGACAGCATTTCATTCACATTATGTCAATTCAACATTTACCGCTAGTCCATTTTATTGGTCAGTTCCACAATTCCGCTTATATACTGTAGGGCCCTACTGTAGCCATATAATAACACCCCTATAGTCACATTTACACTTGTATTACCCAATATAGTAGACATAATAGAAAATAAGGCATCTTAGACTTGAATAAATTAAGATAGACGCACACGATAGCACTGACAGCATACTTCCCGGTGGCTATTGTCTCATCCTAGACCTAGAGAACAACCTAGAGACCAATGTTGTGGTTAAGAAAAGACTCATTATGTAATTCAATCGCTTTCTTAACAAGCAGAGAACACATGCAGTAAACATTCACACAGGAGCTGCTGTCAGCCCGTCTCTACACTGTTGAGCTACTGCTTGCACTCAGCTTCTGAAAGACACACACAGCATGTAACAGATGCCGTATTACACTTAATATAACATCTTTTGAATGCCTTATATTTGTATATTTGTACATTTAGCCATTTTATTTCAAAATGGAGCTGCTGAAAGTGGCTGCCTTTCAAGCAGCTCTGTGTATTCTCTTACTTTCATCCACTTTTAGCAAAGAAGTGGAGATACAAGTCTTCGGTGCATTCTATCATCATGGGAAACGTGAATTCACTACCAAACAAGATCGACGAGCTGGCTGCGCCGACAAAGAACGTCAAGACCTTCAGGGAGTGCCGCTTGTTGTGCTTCACTGAAACGTGGCTAACGTGCCGGATACTAATGTGGCGCTAGCGGACTTCAGCAAAGTCAGAGCGGACAGGGACATGAGAGCCTGTAAAAAGCGCAAAGGAGGTGGGCTTGCAGTGTATGTGAACAAATAGTGGTGTCACCCAGGGCATGCGAACATCAAAATGTCCATCTGCAGTTGGGACATCAAACTCCTGGCCGTCAGCCTACGTCCCTACTACATGCCCAGGGAGTTCAGTGATGCCATTTTCATTGCTGTTTACATACCTCCGTGGGCCGATGCGGGGACCGCGTGTGACGTCATCCACTGCGCGACTGATAAACTGCAAACACAGCACCCAGAGGCTCTCGTCTTGATCCCCGGGGACTTTAGTCATGTCACACTTGATAAAACACTGGCTGCCTTCTACCAGTATGTGGACTGTTACACCAGGGGCAACAGAACCATAGACCTGATGTATGAAAACATAAAAAATGCATACAGTGCCAAGCCCCTGCCTGCACTGGGGAAGGCAGACCATAACCTGATCCTGCTAAAACCTCACTTTACACCAAAAGTGAGGAAATTAGCAAAAAGTACACGCTCATTCAGGAAGTGGTCCCCTGAGGTTGAACAGGCTTTAATAGACTTCTTCGAGACCACCGACTGGGATGCACTGCAGGGCCCCCACAGTGACAATATGGACAAAATGGTCGCCTGCACCACAGACTATATCAATTTCTGCATGGATGTTGTGCCAGTAAGGACTGTGTGCTGCTTTGCTAACATCAAGCCCTGGAACAAGTGACATCAAAGACCTTCTGAACCTGAAGAAAAAAAGCTTCAAAGACAGTGACAAACAAGCACTGAAGCAGGTACAGAAGGAAATGAGAGTCCAGCTAAGGGCCGCAAAGGACCAGTATAAAAAGAAAATTGAACAGAGGATGCACAGCAACAACATGAAGGAGGTCTGGCAGGGCATGAAGACCATCGCGGGCTGCAGCACAAAAGGGATGTAGAAGGGCAAACCAGCTGAATCGGTTTTTTAACATGTTTGACCAGGCCATATCACATGCAGCAGCCCCCACATAAGTCACCAGCAAAGAAGGAGGCCCCTCTCCTCCCCTTACTCCCCTCACACAACCCACAATAACAGCAGCTCAATTAAGTGCAGAGCTAAGGAGGCTGTGCCCCAGCAAAGCAGTAGATCCTTCTGAAAGCTTGTGCGTAGAAGCTGGGAGACCCTCTACAGCGCATCTTCAATCTGAGCTTAGTTTTGGGGAGGGTTCCACAGCTGTGGAAGACGTCCCACATCGTTCTAGTCCCAAAGAGACCTGGTGAGCTGAATGACCTCAGGCAGGTAGCCCTGACGTCCCATGTGATGAAGACCATGGAACGGCTGCTGCTTTATCACCTAAGGCCACAGATCCACCATGAACTCGACCCTCTGCAGGATTACATTTTTGTATTTCTCCAGTGCTTTAATACTTCAGCTCCTCGGAAAAACTGACACGGATGGGAGCAGGATCACACCACACGCATAGACTAAATGACTGGGAGACCTCAGTACGTGAGACCGGGGAACTACAGGTCTGACACTGTAACCAGCAGCACAGGAGCACCGCAGGGGACTGTGCTCTCTCCTGTTCTGGTTACCGTGTACACGTCCAACTTTCAGTACAACTCTGAGCTCTGCCATGTAAAGAAATATGTGGACGACACGGCCATCGTGGGATGTATCAGGAATGGACAGGAGGATTAATACAGAAAGCTGATCCAGAAGCGCTTGAAGAGCTGCTTGAAACCTACATTTCTCTTGGAGATTAATAAAGTATCTATCCATCTATCAAAATGGTCAAGTTAGGCCATAAATATGTACATTAATTCATTCATTTTCTATACCGCTTATCCTCATTGGGGTCGCGGGTATGCTGGAGCCTATCCCAGATGACTTTGGGCGAGAGTTGGGGTACACCCTGGACTGGTCGCCAGTCAATCGCAGGGCACATATTTTTGCAATATGGGAGGAAACTGGAGTACCCGGAGAAAACCCACGCATGCACGGGGAGAACATGCAAACTCCACACAGAGATGCCCAACGGACATTCGAACCCTGATCCTCCTGACTGTGAGGCTAATGTGCTACCCAATCAACCACCGTTTGGCCCTAAATATGTACAGTTTCTTTAAATAAGCAAATTTTCAAAAAATTATAATAGACTATATTCAACCACTAAACAGTGATCATTTATTAATTAGTTTTTATAAAACTGGAATAGCAAGAGGGCGGGATGTTCAAACCGTGATGTGTCGCGGGGGACGACTGTATTGTGTTCAATAGCCCCCTTACTTATGTAAATATGCACTTTATACATCCCTTGCTGTTATAAATACACACGTTTGCAAAAAACAAAACAAAACATAGGTGGACATGCCTGATGTGTTTGCAAAAACAAAACTACTGTAAATCAAAGATGCCAAGATAAAAAAAAAACCTTGTCATTAACTTACCTTAGGCGTCAGGCACAAAATGTCCTGCATGTCTCCCTCACGTGCTAAAACATTTTCATTTTCACCACACCTTTTGTCTGTAACGCTCATTCCTACACTTCACTGTGCTTTCAAAGAAGCTCCCACCCCTCACTAACCCGCCTGAGCATGAAGGGACATTCCTGAGCGAGGACGAGTAAAAGTCAACGCGACAACCAAGAATGAGGAAGCTCTGCGATGACTATGAGCTATTTGTCACACACACGCTGCCAAACATTCCATCATTCAAGGCCAAGTCTACCTTGAGCACAGCATGCAAAAAATCCTTCTATTATATGCCCCATGAAATACAGTAGATCTCAATAAGAAAGCAATGTGAACGTTGGAAGCATTGGTCAATCCTGCCCCGCTCTCCTTTCTCTCCGATCTGAGTTACATATGAGTTTTACTTACAGCCCGGAGTGCACTTGAATGGAAGCAGTGCTCAGCGGGACTCCAAAGGAGCCCGTCTCTATAGTGTCGTCATGGTAAGGTGTCACTCGACCGTGACCTTCCGGTTCTGTGAACAGATCAATATGCGGCGTGCTATAATCCTGCAGAGAAAGGAAGCAAAACCGAGAAAATTAGTCTGTTTGTGCATTCATCTCTCCGGGAGTTCACAGTGAATACAAATGTTGCAATAACACAAATTATGATAATGCCTGGAACCATGTGTGGCCGTAGCGCTGATATTAAAAAAGGAAAAAGGTCAGAAAAGGAGAAATCGTTTAATCAGCGCGTTTAATCAGTTTAATCACACTCACACAGACGGCAAGACGAATGGAGCCGATTAGCATTGGCGAGGTGTTGTTTGGCCCCGGTTCTGCCCACTCGTTTGTCAATTCGAGGCCCCCCTCTTCCAAGGCAATACAGCGACCCTGAAAGTCCGGTTTCTCGTAAAAGATCCAGCTGTAGGGAGAACAAAAGTCATAACTCAACGGCGAAAATACAAGATTGTATTGTTTGGATTTTGGCTGTCTCGAACTGTCTTTTGTGTGCTAACAACTGTTTTGGTTTACTTGGTTGACTGGGCTCGGCGCCACTGTTAGACATTATTGGTTGCCTCAGCAAATGACTGGCATTTGCCAGACATGCTATTTATTTCTGTTTATCTCTATTCTAATTTCGGCCGTTAAGCTCTAGCAATGCATATATTGGACAAATACAGACAAACCTCGGTTTCTGAACGTTCCCGTACAAACTGTTGTATTTTACCTTGTGATGTTGAATCCAGGGGTACTAATAAAGATGTGGATGTTTTACATTTTTCGCACACTCGCCATACTTAGTATACACAATACTATGGTAATCCGTAAGGCTCATTCATTTGGCAAACTCAAATGAGAAATGAGTCCATTTGCTTAGTGCCCTATGATTTTTGCGATAACGGACTCATGGATGGAATTACAAAATTGGCCAATACATTTTTATTAATAGTTCAGCTGATCTGATAATGATTTTTTTTTATATTAAAGTTTTGTCGCAAACAGGAATTTGTGGAATTGAATATGGTTATTAGCATTGAAAATAATGCACCTGGAATGAACTTTTTTTTACAACACAGCATGACCAACAATATTGTTTGGCTTTTGTAACAAACCTCAGTGAGTCAGGTCGCTAATGAAAATAAAAGTCCATCCATTAAAAGATAAAACTGTGAAAAGGGGGCATGCAAAATACTGTAACGACGAGTGTATGCGAAACATCGTTTTTTGTACGTTTCAGTTTTCGGCTGGCCTTTTGGAACTGATTCATAAAACTGAGGTAACGCTGTAAATGAGTAAACTTTATCTCTTAACTCAAAAAAAGCCTTGATTTTGCTTGTTCTCTTAGCCTTTGCATGTCCTACGTTTATGCGTTTTGAGCATTAGGAACGATAATCATTTCCAAAGCAAGGCCAAAACAAGTCCTTTTAGTTGGAAAACAAAAACAAAAGTGCCAGAAATTGCGGTAGTGACACTGTCTTTTATTGATAGCGTGTAGGTTAAAAACGAAGCTTTGAGACTTGAGCATATTTTAGCATTGATCAAATTCAGAACCTGGTTCACTGACATTGTATTTATTCACGCATCACATTTCTTTGCCTTGCGGCAACACTGCTGTCTGACAACTACTAATTAGAGCATGACTTTATTTAACATTTGTTTTTGATTTATTGTATCAAAAAAGTCTTACCATCCTCTAATGACCTTCACAGATATGACATTTGAGAGCTGCAGGTGAGTGGCATCTGCTATGTCTCTGTAGATCTCGTAGGTTTGGCCGCTGAACTGAGCTTTCTGGAACAGTACGATCTGTGGAGAAACACGAGTGGACGATATGAAAATGAATGTGGTGATATATGCAATAACACAAGTATGGAAAGCTTGCGCTTAGTGAAACTGAAGTCTACAAACAGTAGGTATTATATTCTTGGTGTAGAATTTATACATGCAAATAAAGAGGTAGTGACAAACGACTTTCTCTCCAAACCGGTCACAGCTTTTCTTCCTGTCACTCTCACTCACGATGATGCTAATTTGAAAGTAAACGTAAATCTTGAAGAAGAGGGTTTGTCTTATTTTTAGGCTTAGCTTAAGTTCAGATCAATACAGTAAAACCAAACTAAATAAAAAAATACTGTAATATAATTTACTTCTACTTCAATGAAGTATTGCATGTTTATTAATGCACTGGCGGTCCTGATTGCCATGACAGTAATCACATCCAGTTGCACTAAAATGTTCTTTTTTATTTTTAGCCCCAAGCACAACATATGAAAAGCAGATGTTTTCACTGCACGGAGAGTCAGTCTTTCCAGAGTTCCCTCCAACCACAGCACAATTACATGCAAGTACTGTACCTTTCCAGGTCGCTTATGAAAGCCCTTGGCAGGTCTTACCTAGGTGGGTAAAAGCACAAAGATATTATCATCACACATTGTGTGGAGGCTGACAAATATCTGCTGAGAGAAAGGCTGGTCTGCATCTTTCTTGCGCTACATTGATTGTTGTGACCTTTTCATTCTACCATCTGGGACACACGTATCTTTATACAATATTACATTATTCTCTGTTTAAGTGACTTCCGTGTATTTCCCACTGATTTAAATGTAGACATCTGAATTTGAGCTGTTTGTCAGAGTAATATGTTAGCATGGGTCTGGAACATTATGAGTCACAAATATTTGTAATGTAAATGCTTGAAAACTGCTGTGGGCTAAATAGAGCAGTCTTTGTCAGATACCCCAAAGGCATTCCCTGGACAATAGCTCCATTTTTTGTGTAATAGAGAAGCTTACATTGCAGCTAATGATGACTCTTGGCACACGACCTACACAGTGAACGGTGTGCAAAGTATCATTGCTTTCATACTCATCTTACAATATGAAAGGCAGATCAGGTTCCCGAAGAAATAATATGTGCAGCAGACTTACATTACTACTAAGAATCCTCTGAGGAAGCTCTGACTGTGCTGGGTAAATGCTTGGCGGGTTCCCAGGAAAAGATGGAGGCACAGTATTAGGGAAGTTCGAATCTGGTTTCACAACCAGATCTGGCTCTAGGACGGGGGCTGTAACTTTTGCAGTAACCTGGTACATAAACAAAGAACATCAGAAGACTGGAGTGTTATCACTGGTATGCACATTTAGTTATTTATGGATTTAAAAACCTAGAAAATAGTTTTTAGTAGTATACAGTGACTAACCTCTGTTTTCATTTGCGCCTGTTCCTGCATACTTTGGCCTGTTTTTGCAGGTTCCAGAGGAAGGTACTTCTCCAAATAGTCAGGCAGCTTGATGTCGTTAAAGGAGGGAAATGGAGGACCTGAGTCACCGACCACAGCCCCTGTAGGCTGAATTTGGTCTTCCCTAACTTTAGTGAAATTGTCTGCAGTGGGTGAGGCTGACTCAGAAAAAGGGCTAAGCTGGGGTGATACATCACTGGAGTTGGCCCCCTCAGACAGTGCCTGAACCCCCCCATTTCTCCTCCCCCTCAGGCTAGGGGCGGTGAGACTGTTAAGGACACAGCTTCCCTCTAAGCGAGACTTCCTGATAATGTGATCGTCTTTCTCTTCCTTGGTGTCCTCCACCTTTTCTGTGTTAGAGGTCATATCTTTTAGATGAGAATTATCCAGACTACTAATCAACAGACATCTATTTACTATACTTGCCCGAGCGGGCTTTGTGACAGTTTTGGCCTCTGGGTTCTGAAGCTTAGCTAAGAGGCTTGGACCTGTGTCAAAGGAGCGATTGTTCTTCCTTAGGCCAAATTTAAACTCCTCTGGGTCAAATGTCTTCTCAAAGTGGTCTTCTTTGATGGCGGGCATGGCAAAAGGGGGCTGAGGTGGCCGGAGTTGGTTGTGTTTGCGTGGTGGGAGGGAAAAGGGA
The DNA here is from genome assembly GCA_024372805.1 of Oostethus manadensis. Taxonomy (NCBI): domain Eukaryota; kingdom Metazoa; phylum Chordata; class Actinopteri; order Syngnathiformes; family Syngnathidae; genus Oostethus; species Oostethus manadensis. Next base: position 1,090,143 of record QODF01000074.1, read on the forward strand.
GCGCAAAGTTTCTGGATCTTCTCAATGAAATTTTCATCATCCAGCTCATCAGATGTGTCCAGAAGATTGCTTTCGCTTACAGATGCGCTCATTTTGGGCCCTGGGAACTTAAGTCTTTGCTTTGGGAAGTCCACATCAAGCCAACTAGATGGTGCGTCCTGCTGATGAAATGAAGTATCATCTCTACTTAGTCCTCGTAGTGAAAGCAGCTTCTTAGGGGATGAATGCTGGATAGGCTCTGTGGTGAGCTTTTTAGCCCTCTGGGACGTGGGGGCCTTTAAAGTTTCTTTGTTATTGTTTGATTCATATTTGATCGTGTCAAGTCGTGAAGAGAGATCCCTGTTAACGGCAGGGGGAAGCTGAATAATCCCTGGTGCATCAATCCCTTTGTCTGTCTCGTCTATCATAATAGCTGCGGCATTAGAAAGAACACTGTTAGAGGAAATCGGATCTGTTTTGTCTAAGCCTTTTGCTGAAGTGAAATCCACTGTAGTGTTTACTTCCTCAAACTGTGGTTTTGTTAGTGACTTTTTATCTGTAGAGGAGTTTGCAGCTGAGCTTTGTGTCTCACTGCCCTGGGTTTTCCCTTCAACACCAATACAAGTCAGCTCTTTAACAGTTCCCATATTGTCAGTGTGCACACTTAAAAGCACAGGGGGGTCATGAGTGACTGTTACTTGCTCAGGCTTTGCACTGAAGTCAACACCCAAATTGGACTCATGCTTATGTGAGTCACTCACTACGCCTTCTAATTGTTCCACAGATGCAAAACTAGACTGCTGTTTTTGTGTTGCAGTAATTACTGGACTTTGTTCTCTTGTGACTCGTTCAAGTGACTTTACCTTCTCGGACACATGTATAGCTGTCTCTTCATGGGAAGACCCTTGATCACTATTTTTTGCAGTCTCTTTAGTTTGAAAGATGGAATACACTACACCCTTCTCTAAATTCGTACTTAGTGTTTGAGTATGGAACGTTAAGTATCCTTCAGACTCTGCTTTATTATTATGTCTTACAGGCAGTGTTTTCTCTTGTGGCTTAGTCAGGTTTGTCTGATTTACCATTGCAACACTTTCCTCTGTTCTCAAATTGTCTTGTCTGTGCTGCAAAACTGTGTTCTGTGTCATGTTTGTGTCTGGATTGATGAGTTTTTCTGGCATTTCTTCATCGTCTTTTTTCTCAATCTGGTATTTACCCTGACTTTCTAATTTAGCAACATTGTTAGTTTTACTCTGACTTGTTGGCTTTGTGTCCATGATTTGGTGCTGCATTGCTTTTAGTCTACTTCTTGACCCAGTTTGCTTACGTGGTTCTTCATGTAATTTTGGGCTTTTAGCAAGTGGTTCTTTGACCACGGCGGGAGTCTTCTCAATTAGATGCTCTACTGAGTGCGAGAGAGAAGGTTTGTCCTCTGCTGCAGTTTTGACCTCCTGTTTGGGTCGGCAAGTTTCTCCCCCAGTTTTGTCCTCTTTTTGGGACGAGCTAACGGAGCCCTCGTCAATAGGTTTCATTGTTTTGCTGAAAGAAGCAGCAGTATCGTGTGCATCTTTGTCGACTGATGGTTCAGGTACTTCCTCCACTCTGTTGACTTGCTTGTCAGTCTCTTTTCCAAAAGGAGAATCAATTTTTTTATCAGCAATGTCAAACTTCTTTACAAATTCACATTTATTGAATATACTGCCTTCTACATCATCGGGTGGTAGAAAGACCGCATCATCAACTTGTTTTCCAATGACCTCTTGCTTACCAGAGTCTGCCTTGTCCCAATTTTCGCTAACAGGACTAGTTGGCTCCTTACTTTTTCTTTGCTTAGACTGAGACCCTGATCTGCTACAGACTTTAGAGCGTGTGCTTATTTTATTAGTCAGTTCTGTCGTGTCACTTGTGCTTTTTGTTGCAACACTGTTAGGTTTTGTAGCCTGGGCTGCTCCCTTTGAGGTCTGTGTGCCATATTGTTCTATAGGCGTGGAACGTTTTACCCTACTAGCAGCTGTATCTCGTCCATCTGGTTTTAGTGTTACTTTTGTCATTGCTTCAGGATCTAGTTTACCCTGACTGTCGGGTTTGGAAGACTTTGATGCAGCAGTTGCCACGGATGTGATGGATTTTTTAGTAATTCCCATCTTGGCTGACTTTTGAGGCAGCACAGATTTAACATTCTTTGTAGACCCCACTGTAAAGTTTCTCGCCCTCTCTTTAACCGTCAGCGTAATCTCCTGTTTGGGTGGCACAGGGCTGGAAGGAGCAGTGGCGTATCGCTCATCTGATTTTGACCTTTGCGCCGGTGGCAGAAAATCAGCTTTGAGCATCCCTGTCACTTTCCTAGCGGGGGAGACATCGGTGCTCCTCGGGATTTTAAAGGTACTTTTGATATCCGTCGTGGCCGCCTGGCACTCAAATAGGCTGATCTTATCTGCAATCCGGCCGACTGCTGGCTTCTCGGGTTTCTTCATATCTGGTTGTCTGCATATGAAGGTAAAATGTGGATTGTAATAAGTTTAATAGAGTATATAGCTATCAAATAGATTTTGATATATATTACATTGACAGACGCTCTAGTTCATTCCAAATGCATGAAATATCTTTGTAATGTCCTACTACTGTAGATACATTTACACTATTCTATGCCTCCCAGTTATTTATAACACAGTTATGTGAAGACAACTGAATTGTATATGACACGTACTCTTTATAAATCACTGTCAAGCAATGAAACTACGATACGTCATTGAGTGAATTACACTCCCAACCACACATTCAAGTAAAAACTTACCCTTTATCAGTCTCTGTTATGGGCTCGTTTCTGTCGAGGTCTGGCGCTGACTTTGGGTCCACCTCCACTATTCTTTTCTCAGTGTTCAAAGGCACATTTTTAGGAAAAAGTTTCACTTCGCTCTGAGAAACTTTAATACTCCTACGTTTGGACTCCGGTGTCTCTGTCTTTCGTTCTACTTTGTAAAAACTTTCGTCGTCCTCCATGTCTGCACTTTCATCAGCCGCTGCAGCGACTGGATTTGACCCGAGGAATATGTCTGCATTCTTGGCGGCATCAGGACAGGAAGTCTCCTTTTCCCCACCTCCAGGTGAGGCCATTGAGGTGAGACTATGCTTGGAGGAGGAGTCGCTAGATTGCTCTTCAAAGTGACTCTGTGGACTTTCACCCTTTGGGCTGGTCGCTGAGCTTTCGGGGGAAGGGAATCCTTCTGGAACAGGTGTCACATTGACAGGCATGTTTCCCTGAGGCTTGATCCCTCCATCTCCCTGAGAGTTTTTCCTTGTTTTCTTCTTGGCTGAGTTTTTACGCCCCATGCTGCCAGCATCTGTTTGTTCTTGTTCAAGCTCCAACTGCCAGTCTTTGTGTAATTTCTGTGACACTCCCTGCTGTGCCGCTGTGCAGTAACTTTGTGGACTTAAATATACACTTTTGTTCTCCTCTCCTTTTGAACTTGAGCTTCTTGACAAATCAACACTCGGTGACTTTGGTGATTTAGGCTTTGGGAAGACTGGTATCGTCTTCTCAATTTTGGTGACGATCACTTCCTGTCCTGTGTCCTGGCCACAGTGTGTGACGCTGGTTTCCTCCACGTACACATGGATTCTCCTTCCTGCCTGGACCTGCGGCTCTTTCTGGGCTGAAAGATAGGTGTGGACCTGGTCAGAGTTCCATACCACACCCTGCTCTGTGGAGGAAGAGGCGACAGAGAGATCTGTCAGATGACTGGCAACACTGTCATAATTCCCGCCTGCCAAAGTAGCATGGCTGCTCTCCCTTGCCCGCCCTAGCGTCTTTTTTTTGCTGACTAAAAACTCCTCCTCTCTTGGCCCTCCTCCTGCTGCCTCTCGGCTGCTCACAACAGAGGATTCTCTGTGGGCAGACTCCGTGGCGTCCACTTCTTCAAAGCGGAAAATGTCTCTTGAGGGACCAAGTGGATTGGGATTGGCTATTTGTTTCTTCTCCTCGCACTGGTGTTTTGTTGTCTCTTCCCTGGTAGATTCTATGTCTTCCTCTGACTTGAGTGCCTGCTCGTGAGTTGGGGATGAAGTCTCAGCAGGACTCTTAGGATTCCTTCCCCTCCATGGAGAGAACCAGCTCCCGATTCGGCCCAAGACCCCAGGACTCTGCTGCTCCTCTGGGTTCTCCGACTAAAGCAAAGAAAATAAATCATTCCATGGATTTTGCTCACAGAAGCATTATAAAACATGCACTTAAATATAGTATATGAGTTATTTGGCAAGAGCATTGAGCGCATACAACCTTTGATATATATTGCCTGTGAACAATTTTGGCAGTGCAGGCTTAGAAGAATATAAGTAGGGATTTATTTTCTCCAAAGACCATTTTTTAAGTATGGCCATGCATCTCTCAGCACAGCAATGACATGCAGGAGAGCAGATAACCTGAATGCTTACCGTGGTAAATACCATATCATTCAGACTCTTTATGTAGGTTGTGAACATTTTGCTTTAGAACATAAACTCCTACAGAGCAAAGAAAATAGAAAGAGCAGAAAATACAAACATATATCCCAGACAGGATATTTTGCCAGAGCAAAGTGACAAATCGATTCATAACTTTTGCAACTGAGAGCAACTCACCCTTTAACCAGACTTCAGTAGTAAACTTTTCCTTCCTCTGGAACCAGATTAGCCACCACCATGCATGCCTAAACGACGAACGTCTAGTTCCCCAGCCGCCAAAAAAATCCACAACTGTACAAGGACGGCAGTAAGTGTGGCATGTGAGAAATGCACCGCTGCTGGAAGTTCTGCCCCCTTTTCCAGCTCACGCAGCTGTGTGGTAACGTGATGCATTCAGTGCTCCTTGTTAAACGGTTTGCAAGAATTAAAAGCAGTCAGGTAACAATAAATCATTTTTCCCCTCCATCATCAGATAAGAGTTTAGGTCGATAGCTTGATATGTTTGTGTTGATAAAAACACTGTCATCAAGCTGGTCTCCTGCTTTACATCAATGTTAGTTGTCCTTACATGCTGATTTCAGCCAAAAACTACTTTCCATTCAACCTATTTTGACTTTTGGATTAACAGGTCTGCCCTGGGTGCAGCCGCTTGAGAAAAATAAAGAAAAACATCAGTTTTGTGTGTAGACAAAATTAATATCTTTTTAGTTCAGATCATGAGAGAGTAAACCAAGTTTAGCATGACAAGAACACTCAACAACATATGCTCCATAAAAGCTGTTTTTGGTGTGTAAGGTCCCAAATGTATTATATTCCACTCATACAATGTGTCACTTTTACTATTAATTATTAATTCTTATGTGATTAAGGTTTTCTTTCTCATATATCCTATATTTACCTTTTCATTCTGCAACGTTTTTTTGTTTTTAGTCTTCATTTGTTCTTTTATTAATGCACGTGTGTCCGGCGGGGGCCCCATTTGTGGCTTGTGGCGCATTGTAGAAGTAAAATTAACAGCAAAATAAAAAATAGAGCAAATAGGCAGAATGTACAGAGAAAAAGCGGAAATGTTGGTAGAGGTAAGTAATACTAACAAAAACATTATATATATTTATAATGTATAAATAACGTATAATGTACACACATATATATAAATATATATATATATATATATATAAAATGTTTTTTTAGCCCTATTAGGAAACTAAACACTTAACAGTATATGAAAGTGGCCCTCGTATCCTTTGATTTTCAGTATGTGGCCCTTAGTGGACATAGTTTGGACACCCCTGCATTACTGTAACTAAAGAAGAGGTAGGATTAAATAAGATTTGCTTGTTCATTCTCCATAGAAAATTGATGGATATTTAAAACCATTGGAAATGTCAAGTGAAGTAAACCAAAGTCAAAATGAAAGTTTTGCACCAGGAGCCAAAGAAATCATGCAAAGGCAATTTTGTTGCATTCATGTGTAGTAATTGTGTACGTTAACGGTAAAAAGTATAGTACATATTACCGTGAAAACCTGGGAAGTGCATATATATTGTTTATACAAAAAAACATCCTCAAGTGTGCCAATAGTGAAGGGAAAGGGGTGTCCAATGTGCTGCATGAGGGCCATTTGCGGTCCGCGGCTCATTTTATTAAATTGGCTTGGGGCATTTTGTAGAAATAAAAAAAAATTTAAAATTGAAAAAAAAACAGTAAAATTCAAAAAGTCTGGAATGTCTGTAGTAATAACTATCAATAACACAAAGCATTGTCTTTGAATATATAACATGTTTTAGCCATTTTACAAAATTGAAAAAAATATATAAAAATATCAAAGTAGCCTCCGCATCCTTTTAATTTTTCATTATACAACCCTCAGATGAAAAACTCTGGACAGGCCCCCGGCCTAAAATGTGTTAAAGGAGTTCTAGTGTCAGTGTTTGTACGTAAATAATTGCTGATTATATAAAGTTGCGGGAAACTAACAATTCCCGGTTTTTCCTCAGCATGTGAATGCAGCATGGTCTCACCAAGGGGTGGGGGGAATGACGCGCTGGACTGTGTGAATGTTCTTGAGCCTCGTTTGTAAAGACTAAAAAAAAAAAATAAGTAACTGGGTTTATTGATGAGACCTCCCTCACCGAGGGAGGGGTTCGCTGTAAACGCCAATGAGGCTGACACCCTGCCTTTCGGGTTGGGGCACGCACCATGTTTGTTTTTCAAACATTCAACTGCTTTGCTTCGGTGCGCCCGACAAACGGATTAAAAAAAACTTCCGCACAAAGTCCCTTCAGGCAACGAATCCTCCTCCAAAATTGACTAGGCATACTTTTCATGCGAGGGCAAAAGGAAAGGAAGCAACGGTTGTCTTACCATGGTCACGGCGTTCTCCTGCACGCGCCAGCGAGCCCCCTCGTGGAGTCCAAGCAAGCCCGCCGCAGCTTTAGCAGAACGTGCGCGAGGCCGTCGTGTGTCATTAGGAGTGTATTTCTCGGAAGAAGTGGTGCTGGGTTTTGTGTTTCGTGCTAATGCGGAGCGCGGCGGGTGGCGGAGGAATCTGGCCGGCCCAGCTCAACACACCCCGGGGCGTCTAGGATGCGGATCAAACAACCCACCACACTCACACACACACACGCACACACACATACACACACTTTGGTTGTGCAACTAGAAGCAGACACAATCTGACGTGTTGTTTTACACTTCTATGCACTTTCTGTAGGTTTGCATGCATGCAACAAGTCTCCTGTAGAGGTGGGTGAATCTAGCTAAAGGTCTTTACAAACAATACCGGGGTACGATTGGTATTGGATCTACAGAATAATGTTAACAAAAGGTCAATTTAGATTTACAATAGCAAATGTAAATATATATGTGTGTGTAGTTACCCCAGTTACCCTGGTGCCCCTTAATTATAGTTACCCTCTGCCCCATTTTGAGCGTTTTAATTTTTCAGTACAAGCGGGTTGCAGTGTAGCTTGAAGTTGTTGCTGTTTATAAAACGAATCACATTCTGTGTAGTAATAAAAATAATAATAATAATGGATTAGTATCTAGGCAGCACGGTGGCCAAGTGGCTAGCACACAGTCAGGAGATCTGGAAGACCTGGGTTTGAATCTCCGTTGGGCATCTCTGTGTGGAGTTTGCATGTTCTCCCTGTGCGTGTGTGGGTTTTCTCCGGGTACGCCGGTTTCCTCCCACATTCCAAAAACATGCATGTTAGGGTAATTGGCGACTCTAAATTGTCCATCGTTAGGAATGTGGTTGGCTGGCGACCAGTCCAGGGTATGCCCAGGGTGTACCCTGCCTGGAATAGGCTCTAGCATACCTGTGCAACTCTATTGAGGATAAGCGGCATAGAAAATGGAAGGATCGATATAGATATCACAACATTAGCTTCCTTCAGTTCTTCATTCTTGGTTGTGGACTTCGCGGACTTCCCATACATCCTGGCAAGATCGACCACGGGGATGCCATCTTTGTACTTTCTGATGAGTTATTTTTTTGAATTCACTCGTGTTTCTCATCTTCTTTATCAAATTGCTGGCATTTACAATTATTTTGGCCCCATGGCACACTGTTTAGCACTCAGCGTAATGTATAATATTAATTATATGAAAACTGGGGTGTTCAAAGTTTGGTTTGACTATATTTATATATTGGTTGTACTGTTTACAAACTCAGGGAATAAGTACTTGGACACATGAGGACTTTTGGGGGGCAAAAGCTAAAGGATTTGAATGAGAGCCCACGGTAGTGTTTGCTTATATTTACATTGTTTTCACTTTCTAATCGTAATCCACAAAAGTAAAAGCAAAAATCACGAAATACTTCAATGATCTTGAAAAATGTCAGTGTAAAAATGATTGGTTTCAGTATGTACCCAGTGTGTACTTGGTACACAATTAGAAATCTTGAGCTCACCAAAACATTAGAATCCCGCTTTCACTGTGATGAGCTCTAGGTGAGTGGTTCTCAAATGGAATATATATATATATATATATATATATAGTGTATAAAATGGGAAAATAAGTTGTTTTTTTATTTTTTCCAAGTCAAAGATATAGACAGTACGGAACTTTTACGGTAGTTTATGTGGGGTTCATGAGAGAAAGTAACTGACAACCCCTGATTTAAAGTGAGTCCCTAAAAAGCACATGACCCCCATCATAACAAAGACAAGGTCAGTTTGCGTAGGCGCATGCAAAGCATCTCCTTCTCCGTTCGTCCCTCATGACTAATTGATGTGAAACGAACACCGGACCCATTGTACTCCTAATTAAACATTTAAGCACTTCTAGCTAACACGTAACATAATATTTGTTGAAAGGTAACACAGACGATGGAAGGCCAGAATAATCTAAAAATCGATGGTCAAATTAATATACAGAGGCGCTGTTGATTCTGTCTCAAAGTCTAGAGAAGCACAGCATGATGCCATCTGTGGGAATCTGCCATAACAATGTCCGCTGTGGCATTTATGTTGCTTTCGGTCCATGGTGCTTTTCAGTGTGTAAAAAAAACCCTCATGAAAATAGTATTTAGAAATAAAAACATCAACCATTATTTCAGGTAATATTTTACACTCTTAATTGGTTAACAATACAAAAAATAATTTCACATTTAAGTGATTTGATTTATCTTTTAGCTATAAAAGTCTAAAATATTGCGATATAAATAAATATGCACTAAAAATAAGATGGTTAAATGACTATTTGTCTCTCAAGTCAAGGCAATGTAATCCTAATTGCAAACCCTGATAATCATAATGACTCATGCGTTTGCACAATATGGGTATTTGTAAAACTGCAGAATTACTTGCTTATTCTCATTTAGCCTTGGCAGAGGTCCACTTTTTTAAACTAGATTACAGCCTGTTTATGCCCTTTTATATTCAAACCTTGGGCAGAACCTTTTCAAAAGATGTAACAAATCCTCTCCTTTTAAACCAATAAAATACACATCATCTGCATCATAAAAAGTCCTCATTCTTCCAGGATGGACTTTAAGAGCCTCCCTGTGACACATCAAACAGTCAATGTATAGAGCGTACATATATATATATATATATATATATATATACACATACATCCCTATGGGAACAGTTAGTGCCTTTAAAGCAGTGATTCCTGTATAGATACTGCTAAAAAAATTAGAGGAACACTTTGAAAACACATCAGATCTAAACGGGGAAAAAATATCTTGAATATCTTTCCTGATAATAAGTAGATGATGTATTAGTAAGAAAATGATGCCACATAATTTAATAGAAATATAAATGATCACCCTATAGAGGGGGGAAATCAAAGACACCCCAAAAATGAAAGTGAAAAAATGTGGCAGCAGACTGGTCCATTTTGCCAAAATGTCATTGTAGCAACTCAAAATGATTCTCAGTAGTTTGTGTGTCCCCCACGTGCTTGTACGCATGCCTGACAACGTCGGGGCATGCTCCTAATGAGACCAGGGATGGTGTCCTGGGGGATCTCCTCCCAGATCTGGACCAGGGCTGAGCTCCTGGACAGTCTGAGGAGCAACCTGGCTGCGCCGGATGGACCTAAACATAATGTCCCAGAGGTGTTCTATTGGGTTTGGGTCAGGTGAATGCGGAAGCCAGTCAATGGTATCAATTCCTTCATCCTCCAGGACCTGCCTGCATACTATAGCCACATGAGGTCGGGCATTGTCGTGGACCAGAAGGAACCCAGGTCCCACTGCACCAGCGTAAGTTCTGACAATGGGTCCAAGGATTTCATCCTGATACCTAATAGAGTATCAGAGTGCCATTATCATTATCATTATGCAGTACGAAGTACAAAGTCAATGGTAATGTGAGTTTATTTTATCTTCTCTAATTAATGTCTAAGATGACTTTTTAGGTATTATGTCTACAATATTGTGTAATATGAGTGCAAATGTGACTATAGGGGTGTTACTTAATGTCTTGAGGGCTCTAATAGTGCTCAAAAACATGTTTAGGTTTTCTGTGCTCTAACTATGAAAATATTCCATTCATAAAGAACTAATCCTACTTTGAGAAAATTCACTTTTCAAAACCGGAACCAATTAACCGCGACACTTAGCACTTGTCTGCACATAATAGAAGCCATAAATCACATACAACAACCAAACATTAACAAGCGAAACAGGAGGACTCAAACATTAGCAACCCTAGCATAGCTACGTGAGCTACTGTGTTGTAGCATTGTACTCGTGTTAACAGCAACATCAGGCGAGGGTTATCTTATTTGCAGAAGAAAACCAAAAGACCCTCTGTACCTGGGTCATCATCAGAGCTCCAGGCTTTATTTTAGGATGTGTAGCAAAGCCTGCTTTTTAAAAAGCTGTGTAAGTGATGACGATGATGGATTTTCCTCATGTTTGGTGGTCATAAACAGGTTCTGTAAGGAAACATGACTGTTACACTATTAAGACCAGTTTTCTACTAATGCGGTGCATCACGTAGACAACACATTAATTACTTGTGGGAACAGCCACACATCAAATAGGTCTTCAGATGAGAAAGGTATGTGCATGTAAATGGCGTGCCAGGAATTTCACAATTAAAGATAACTCATCTTTCACATGTGACATCCTCGTTCGACTGACATAATTAGGTTTATGGACCATTCAGCATTCCCAGCACATCCCCCTTGCCAGCCAAAGACAATAAGATGGGCCGTGTTCTCTTGCATAATAATTGCCATAATTTGTTCCATGCGGAGAGGATTTGAAAACTGTATACATGAGAAAACTGGAATTTGTGTCTGTTTTGTCACGGTAGAGGTGCAAACTGGTCCCAGAGCATCCCCCTCAACATCTCCATAGGGTAGCAATCCCACTTCTGACACAAGTTTCTCTCAGCACCGGTGGAAAGCAGGAATAAACTGCCCAACGACAAACCGGCCTTTTGTCAAATTAATTCTGTGCAGAAGAAGACAGATGAAACAAACTCACTGCAGTCTGATACAAGTGTTTCCCTGAAGGACTGAACAGAGGCATAGTTATTCAAACTTTATCAGGTGGGGAAAAACAGGTGCAGGGCCGTGTAAAAGCATTTTCAGAGCTGGTTGACATGGAAACTGCATTTTAAAAAACTGGTTTTGGAGACAGAAGATCTCTGGCCTTGAGCAGTTAACCGTAATATTGCAACTACGTCTTTTAGCAAGCCAGTGTAATATAAATATGCGTATTAACAAAGGTCGATGTATAGTATTTTCAATACCGCTTGTCCTCGTTAGGGTGAAAGCAGTTGACTTTGTAAGTATATGTAATACAAATTTACTGATTACAACTACCTGCAAGTGACTGGCGACCAGTCCAGGGTGTGTACCCCGCCTCCCGCCCAAAGTCATCTGGGATAGGCTCCAGCATACCTGCGACCCAAATGAGGATAAGCGGTATATAAAATGAATGGATGGATGATTACAATTAAATGTAATTATGGTGAAATATAAGTCCACTTGCAAATTGTGTCAGTCAGTTTGTCCAAGGTAGACCTACTGATACCCCGAAGGTCAGTGAGGGTGGTTTGTTGCCAACCGGGCGACGCCCAACTGCTAATACTAACATATGCTTCATGTTACTGTGATCTTTTACGCTGGAAGTGCTTTGTTGTACTCAAATTTCCTATCGAGAGGGCCAACAGGCTGTTTAGCGTCTTTCACATTGAGTTGTTTGGTTCTGCAGCCTGCCAACTGCCTGTTTGCGCGTGCACGACGGTAAAACTACTAGGACAAACTGTCCAAAATGTATTGGCAGAGACCATTCAAGGATTTTGAGTCCTTATGTGCTGTAGATGGGTCGATCGCATTGAAAATATTAATCGTATTATTTATGTGATGGATTATTCCGCATAACGAATAATCCGATTATAAAAAGACACGAACCAAGGTGTTTATTTTCTACATCACCAACTAGGGATGTCCATATCCACATTTTTGGCTTCCGCAAGAAAGCAAAACACTGTAGCGATGGGTATACTGTAATAATAATTTTTGATGATTTTATTTTCTTGTTCTTCAATGGTAAGCAAATTAAATACTACAAGTTTTATTCACAGTACCCCACCTCTCGCCCAAAGTCAGCTTGGATAAGTTCCAGCCTAACCCCGCAACTCTAGTGAGGATAAGCGGTGTAGAAAATGGATGAAGGAGGAAAGCATCACGATTGTGTTTTAGTCCAAAATGGCCTGTAGCTGCTATTTTAAGCAAATATTCACAGGCTAGTTGTTGAAAAATTTCATTTTATCAAGTTCTGAAGTTCAGCATGTTTCCAGGCTCCTGTGAAGTCTTCCAAGGAAGGTGCTCTTTTCATAGCTTGTAAGTAAGTAGATGTCACTGTGTCAATCATGCTTGTTCAGGTCCAGTGTCAGCGGCGGCTCACACAGCAGGTCATCCTCTCCCAGCGAGGAGTTTTGCTCAAAATTGATCAAGTTTGGGATGTTGAAGTGAGACAAGAATCCACAGTCTCTGTCTGTCGTCCTATCATCTATTAGCCCGTCTTCATCCTCCTGATCCGTCACAACAGAGGCGATACCTCCTGACGTTTGGGCCCCGGTATGCTTCTCGTCTGGCTGTTGCCTCCGTTTACTATCTTCATTCTTACTGTTGTAGAAATTCAAGTAAGGGCGGGGCTCTGGCAGGAAGGGACGAGAAAAGGCTTTGTCGTTGTCATCTATAGCACCGGCAATGTCCACAAGACCACTTTGTGGACCATGGGTGTTCTCAAAGTCAGGATTTCTGGCAAGAAACAGAGGAAATTGTTGCCTAATTGAAGTAGTACCCATTTAAATCACATTTTTTAAAGCAAAACTTTTAAGTTTAGTGTCTTATTCGTGTTTTTGGCCATCTGTTTGTTAGTTAGTTGCTTCCACAAAAGGATGGGCTGTTCTGTATAAACAGTAGTGTTCAAAATAATAGCAGTCCAATGCGATTAACCACATTAATCAGTTAGTTAGTATTCATGATTAGTTGAAAGGGGGGGTGTTAAAAATAGCAGTGTCTGCCGGTGACTTTACAAACTCAAAACTTGTAAAGTTTTGGCCCAAACGTTTGGCAATCCTGTGAATCCCTAAACTAATATTTAGTTGTATGAGCACAGTTTTTTATAACTGCTTCACATCTGTGTGGCATGGAGTCAACCAACTTGTGGCACCTTTCAGCTGTTATTCCACTCCAGGATTCTTTAACAACATTCCACAATTCATGAACATTTCTTGGTTGTGCTTCAGAAAAAGCATTTTTCATGTCAAATTCTTGATTACATTAAGGGCCAGGGATTGGACTGACCACGCCATAACATAACAACATAAGTTTTTGCGTGTTTACTAGTGTGTTTGGGGTCATTGTCTTGTCTCATTTCAAGGGTGTGTCCTCTTCAGCATAAGGCAACATGACCTTCAAGTATTCTGACAAATGCAAACTGATCCATGATCCCTGCTATGTGATAAAAAGGCCAAAACCATAGTAGGAGAAACATCCCCATATCATGATGCCTGCACCACCATGCTTCACTGTCTTCACTGTGTACTGTGGCTTGAATTCAGAGTTTGAGGGTCGTCTCACAAACTGTCTGCGGCCCTTGAAGCCAAAAATTACAATTTTGAAATTTTTCAGTCCAGAAAATGTTCCTCCATTTCTCTTTAGGCCAGTTGATGTGTTCTTTAACAAATTGTAACCTCTTCTGCACATGCCTTTTTTTTTTTAACAGAGGGACTTTGCAGAGGATTCTTGTAAATAGATTAGCTTCACACAGATGTCTTTTAACTGTCACAGTACTTTAAAGTAAATCTAGACTGTCTTTGATCATCCTGGAGCTGATCATTGGCTGAGCTTTTTCCATTCTGGTTATTCTTTAATCCATTTTGATAGTTGTCTTTCGTTTTCTACCACATGTGTCTGGTTTTGCTCTCCATTTTAAGGCATTGGAGATCATTTTACCCTGAGATTCCCAGCCAAAAATGTTTTGCACCAAGTTTTAATCAAAGTACACTGTTCTGCTGAACAATGTCTTCAACAACCCATTTTCTTCAAGCTTTCAAAGAGAAATGCATGTTCAACAAGTGCTGGTTTCAACCTTAAATATGGCCCACCTGATTCACACCTGTTTTTTTCACAAAATTGATCACACTGCTATTTTCTGAACACCCCCCTTTCAACAAAATGCCCAATTGCACAGCCTTAAGAGCATGCATATCATGAATGTTGGGTCTTGTTTGTTTTCTGAGAATCTACTGCACGTACTGGTAACTTGTTTGCCATGTAGCAATAAAAATATACTAATGACAGTGATTAATCTAGTTAGTTGCATTGCACTGCTATTATTTTGAACACTACTGTACATCTGGATTGGACACACAACTTCAAAGATGCCACCTTTGTTTGAAACCACCTATTAGTCACCTGAGCTAAAGCTTTGTGACTGAAAGGCTTGTTTTTTTTTTGCTCGGGTGCAGCCAATACTACATTGTTTATTCAATCAATAAACAAACACTAAATGTCTACTCACGTTTTAGATTGGGTAGGATACGTTTTGCATGTGCAGACAGCATTTAGAAGTGAAAACAACAAAAAAAACAACACATCTCTAAGTCACATGTTCCAGTATGTTTGCTCACGTGAAATATGGGGAGGGTTCAAACTAAATTTGCTATTTTCTATAAATAAAAGCTTATACATTTTCTTCCTTGTTTATCACGGTTAATTGGTTTCAGACTCGACCACGATAAGTGAATTTTTGCAAAATAGGATTCCATATTAATAATATTTCCATAGTTATGGCATAGAAAACCTGTTCACGGTCATCTAAATACTTTATTAGAGCCCTCTAGACATGAAACACCACTCATATGGCCATCTTTACACCTTTATTCATTCATTTCCGATACCGCTGATCCTCATTAGGGTCGCGGGATGCTGGAGCCTATCCCAGCAGACTTTGGGCGAGAGGCGGGGTACACCCTGGACTGGTCGCCAGTCAATCACAGGGCACACATAGACAAACATTCACACTCATACCGATGGACAATTTAGACTCGCCAATTAACCCACACACGCACGGGGAGAACATGCAAACTCCACACAGAGATGCCCAACGGAGATTTGAACCCAGGTCTTCCAGATCTCCTGACTGTGTGGCCAATGTGCTAACCACTCAGCCACCGTGCGGCCCACCTTTACATTTGTAAATATAGTAGATATAATCAGAGAAAATAAGACATATTAGACATAAATAAAAAAACACATTAGCAGTTCCTTGTTTTTTCTGGACAGCATACTTCCTGTGGTGGCTATTGTCTCATCAATGACTTTTTTCAAATGACTTTACACTCATATTACCCAATATAGTAGACGTAAGACTAAACCTAATTGCATTGCAGTTGTCATTTGTCGCCAGCTCGATCCGTCTGGTAAATGCAATAAGAAAAAGCAAATAGAAAAGACAAAACAGGAAAATTACCGACAAAACGGAAAAAAAGCAATGACAAAATGTAAAAAGAATTTGACCACATTTGTATATTTTTTTGTTATTGATTCTCTTCCTTTTAATTTTGGCATTCCGAAGATTGCTTAGGAAATAGCTGAAAAACATAATCACACGAGCCAAATGACTGTAGTGTTCACAATTTGTTGCATTTTCTTCTCGAGGATAGCAAAGCATGTAAAAGATGAACACAAGGTGTTTTTTAAACTCACTCTTGGTGTGGCGCTCCTGTCTTGGTGAGCAGTGTGAGAACAAAAAACATAAAAATAACAAACACTGCAAGTCCGACCCAGAATCCGATGACTATGGAGTCTGCAATGAGAGAAAATACATACTTAGAAGTTATATCAAATATGAACCAGCCCATCCTTGGCTCGGAGCCGCGTGCGTAAAGATGATGTAAAGCAAAGCGCTGATCACTTGAGCAATGCATGAGGAAATGTGCCGCAGAAAGCTTACATCTGTGTGCTTTGAGTCCCTCAAAAGAGACGGGCTCCTCGTCGTAATATTCATATTGCCACACATAGTCGCTGCGCCGCGCACTGCTTTGGCTCCGGTTGTGCGAACTCATGTCGTCCAGCCTTGAGACAGTCGACAAGATGTGGTTAATAAAATCCAATGAAACCAATACGAAACAAAGCAAAGAAATAAATAAAAATAAAACAGCTAGATGGATAAAATGAATAAAAGCTTAACTCCCTGGGCTGATGATTTTTGTCTGGTTATGAATGAGGACATTTATGTGTGAACATCATCAAAAACAAAACGCCCGTGGATGGAAATGCATCATGCAAATCCCCCATTGGTCCTCCTCAGGTGAGATGCATGCAAGAAGATGCATGTCCGTGTGGCGTGCAAACACTCCTCATTTATGACGCCGAATGTGGGCGGGCAAAATGCTACTTAACGCATCACAGCACATCATAGCAGTCCCCCTAATTTTGAATTATATCAACTGAATTATTCTCTCTCCTCATTCGAATATAATGAAACAACCCTTTTTACAACCCATTTCGAATGTTAATCCTGTTTTTCAATATCAGGGAAGTAACAGCTGGTACATTGTAACAAAAAAATGATGTCATTTTTCTAGGACCGCAACAATTCCTCAAATAATTCAAGTACCTCGATTACAAAAAATAGTGGAGGATTTTTTCTGCTTCAAGTTAAAATGCAACATAAAACATTTCCGCTCACTAATCAGTAGCTGCTCATTTGTAGCAGACAATACCGTGTCATGGAACAACAGCATTCTCATCCAGCGAGTGAGACACTACAGGGGGTCTGAAACTCGCAGCCCACAGGCCATTTGCGGCCTGCCGGGTCAAATTTTGTGGCCCTCGACTAGACATGAAAGAATAGTATAAATCTACTTCATAGAGTTGACCTACTTGAGAGACATGAAATGAAGTGTTTTCTGAATGGGTTTTAAAATGTTTTAAACACCTAAACTAAAATCCCATTTACACGTACTAAATCAACCTCATTCTTTTTGCAGCATCGCTGCTTGTATTCTGGTTAAAATATGCTGCAAAATTTCCACTCATTTCCTACACCACTTGTCCTCATTAAGGTCAATTAAGGTCATTAAGGTAAGATGGAGCCTATCCCTGAATACAAGCAAAATACAAACTATGAAAATATTATTTTTTTGGTTCACCATATCACCATATCGAGATATTATTATTATCATGAGCCATGCATCATGTGTCATACTGTATTGTGGGGTACCCTGTGAATACCAGTACTACTCCCAATACTTCGCGCGGCTCCTTTTTTAAAGAATATCTGTCGTATTTCTGTCTTAAGTTTAGGACAGCCATCAACATAATGTAATGTGTAATTTAGAATTTAGTAATCTCTTTGTAAAATAATAATTATTTAACTCCTTTTCCAGTAAGTAGTTATAGTGTGAGATGGATAAATTCACCTACAAAAGCACCGTCATGTACTCCGTCAGACACAAGAAAAAGCACTTTGTTCCTATGCACAATGTGAATTTAAGAAATAAAACGCTTGATTTTTGAAAAAAAAAGGTTGTTCATTATTTTGTGATATGTTTAATTTCACCTGTGTATTTAACAGCAAGCAATTACTCGATTAATCATCAAAAAACTTTTCGGTAGAATACTCGAAAAATATTCAATAGCTGCAGCCCTACATATTTCTTTGTTCATGCATGTCCAAACATATTTGCAGGCGGAATATTTATTTAATTATTATTGCTTTTAAAAATGTATCCATCTATGCTGGTTTGCATATACTAATCTCTGGAGCAAAAATGCAACTCAGACTTTTGTTCCTTAGGAAAAAAATAACTATGCAAGTCACTCAGGTAGCTTGTGTGTAATGCCATAACTGATTGTTTATTTGTATTTCAAGGCCAACTGTCAAAAATGGAGCGCAATGCTGGCAGCAAACAGCAGAGGCGCTGTTGAGTTGCTGTCTGTAAAAGAGAACATAACGGCTCTAACTATTCTTATGCTCATGAATACAATGGCGTACAAGCAGGACTTCAGCACTTTCAGAGAAAGATCTTCCAATAGCTTTAAATATATGCTTAAAAAATATATAGTATGGTGGAACTTTGACTTACGAAAACTTCATCATACAAAAAATTCATAATACGAATTGGGATTTGAAAATATTTCCGTCCCATTTAATGAAAAAAATTCAAAATACGAAAATGAAAACGGAAAGTGCCGCCCAGAATTTTGAATGTTCTGCACCGCCATAAAAGCGGCCCTGCCCTGGGACGGTAACCCACCAAAGTAATGGATGCCAACCATCATAAAACCGAAGAAGAAGAAGAAGAAGAAGAAAAAGAAGAAGAAGAAGAAGAAGAAACTGCCCTTCCATTGGTTATCTCCAATCAACCTCTTCCTTCCGTCAATTGTTAAAAATGTAAATACAAATACCATAGTGTTAAGTTTAGTATATAATGTAGTGTATTCATTTAATTTACGTTACAGTACATAAACTTACGTATGATTTCTGCCATCAGTCAAAACTCCGTTCCCTCCTCCTCCTCCTCCTCCTCCTTCACCTTGTTGTGTTGAAGCTTACATCGCTCCACCCGAAAGGTAGGAAGTGTCATCATTCATAACAACATTTCTTATTATTTTTCATTGATTTTAGTATTTTCTCATAATTTGTTTAACATTCATGCAGATGTAAATGATTATATTGTCATTAATGAACATATTTCTTTCGGGTGGGTACAATATTTATACTTTCTGTGACTGTTTTTGAGGGGGCTGGAGCGAATTACGTCATTTATATGTAAATCTTGTATGGTAATACCTAAATTCCAACACACAAAAGCCCCTCCTAAACTAATTAATTTTGTATCTTGAGAAAGAGCATCTCTCATTCAACATTCAACATCATTTTATTTGGGTCAGTATGGCAACTGATTGATTGTTACTTTTGCCAATAGGAGCTATGACTCTCTCAATCTGACAATTTTAGGGGATAGTTGAGTTTTTATTACAGAAGGGTATGGAAACGGGTGCACATGACGCACATGAAATGATAGCAGTTTACTTGTCAGTGTTCCTTGTGGAGTACTACAAGGCCAAAAAACACAAATGACTCACGCTGGTTCAGTATTTTCGTCCTTGCACACATTTTTCTTTGACCCCTTCCTGTGCTGACAGTTTCCAAGGTAACACTCGGAACTTCATTTAAAGCGAGATGGGGTGCAGCCCAGGCCGAGCACGAGTCTTTTAGACTTTCGCCATCAACTCTCTGGTGAATGCGTCAGTACGTCATGCCCGGGTGGCATGTCGGCTTCATGAC
Source organism: Oostethus manadensis (assembly GCA_024372805.1). Taxonomy (NCBI): domain Eukaryota; kingdom Metazoa; phylum Chordata; class Actinopteri; order Syngnathiformes; family Syngnathidae; genus Oostethus; species Oostethus manadensis. The sequence continues at coordinate 1,109,839 of QODF01000074.1, forward strand.
AATCTGTGGTTTTTGAGCAGAAAAAGAACAGAGCAAAAAAACACTGTTTGCATGGCAAAGTTTGAGGGAGCCCATTTTGTGTTGGGAAAGATCACAGACACATTTGCTACCCCTTGAAACTTCTGTAAGGCACGGCTCATCATTTGTTGAACAAGCAGCCGTTTGTGTGCAGTAAACAAAATTATATTTCTTTTCCATTTTTGCATCTACTCATGTTTACATATGACCCCCGAGTCCCCGGCCCTTTCCACACCCGCAAAGCTGACACATGTCAACATGTCATCACCCACCACCCCCGCACCATTCCTTCTTCCATCATCCCAACAGCAGGGAGTCACAGAAGGACATGTGTGTCTTCACACCCTACTCCTAACATCCAAATGGCAGGCTATCTATCTACAAGTATTTGACCCCTTGCTGATTTTGCACGTTTGCCCATCTTACACGGAGTGCAGGAGTGTATAATTGTTAGCTTCAAATTAGCAAAAAATTGCATATTGTTGGTCAAAAATAAGTATTTGACCCCCCGGACAAGTGTAATTGCGGACTTTCCTGTTCCACAAAGGTAGCTCACTTTTAAAGCAACTGTATTGCCACGGTAACTTGGGCTCGTAACTCCTAAGCTGGTCCTGACCAGTTTATGTCAAGGCCTTCATCTTAAAATCGGCTATGAAAGTGCTACTGTTTCACAGGGTAACTAATTGGAAAAGTCCATCACCATTTACTAGGAAGCTCAAGGGGGCATGCAGAAAAACAATTGAAAAAGAGCTTTTCCCGAGGATATTCTCCATCTGTCTATCCTAGCCGAGGGATTATGCTCACTTTTTGAGCCGAGGACTAGGAATAAAATGCAGTATGAAATAAGAAATAGTATACATGTGTATGTCACAACAGTCCCGTTAGTCTTCTTTTATTACAGTGTTTTGGAAGAAAACACCTTATTCCAACAAGGAAAACATTTCAAAAGGTTGCCACAAAACATGTCAACACTGTCATCTAGTGGTCACAACCAGGTACAGCATTTGAAAACTAGAAGGCATGCTTACTCATTCATTCATTCATTTTCTATACCGCTTATCCTCATTAGGATGCTGGAGCCTATCCCAGCTGGCTTTGGGCGAGAGGCGGGGTACACCTTGGACTGGTCGCCAGTCAATCGCAGGGCACATATAGACAAACAACCATTCACACTCACATTTACACTCTAATGGACAATTTTAGAATCGCCAATTAACCTAACATGCATGTTTTTGGAATGTGGGAGGAAACCGGAGTACCCGGAGAAAACCCACACACGCACAGGGAGAACATGCAAACTCCACACAGAGATGCCCAACGGAGATTTGAACCCAGGTCTTCCAGATCTCCTGACTGTGTGGCCAACGTGCTAACCACTCAGCCACCGTGCGGCCCATGCTTACTCATACAAGTCCTTATTTTTTAAATGGATATGTGTCAAAAAGTGCAGTGTTGATAAAGTTAATCAGCGTTCACTTGCGCATTCCCACGCTGTTGGCGGCGACACCGTTGCTTCAGCAGCCATAATCTTTGGGGAACTCCTCGTAGCGCTTCATGATAATTACTTGCTCATCTTGCAGTAAACACACTGGCTGGGATGGCTTCACTTTTCAGGGCAAGTGGAACATAGTGAGTTTTTTTGTGAACCTGCACTTTATGTGAACCAGCACAAAGCTGAAAAGCGGACTTGACACAAAGGTGGTTTATAACCACCCTCTTGGGACCAGCCTCCATTAGATGGAATTCCGTGTGCTCCGGTTGGCAAGCTGTAAGGAACAGTTTCTCCCAACTGTGTTTATTTTGTGTAGCAATGAGTGTTACCTGCATGGATGCAAATTACCAGCTCACCAACACCTGCTAATAACAGTTAAAGGTGGACATTTAAAAACGACAAATCACCGTTTACTATTAAGTCCTGTACGGACAGAATTAGGAAGTGGGGTTCGGCAGCTGTCCGGAAGTCCTTGGGAGCACTTGGGAGTGTGACCAATCACAGCGTAGTGGGCTTGGCGGGAGGCGTACCTGGAGGAGGGTTGGAGATGGAGTAAATTACGCAGACCGTTTGGGTGGGAGGCAGAAAACACAATTCAGGATTTCAGTCCATGGCCATAGTGTGTTACCAACTGTTTCTTTTGTACCTGTGGTTCCAGCTGCCTTCAGTATACTAACCAGTTCCCCCTTCTGGTCCTTGTGTGATTCCACATGCAAATACTTATTTCCCCCACTTTATCTATCTAGCCATCCATCTGTCCATCCAGCGCTCATAAGGAAGTTAAATGGGCGACACATAATAAATATTTGGAACTTCAAGTTTCTTTTTCTAAAAAAAAGCCTGGTACATTGCTTCTCTTCATTCCCATCCGGATACAAAAGAACACGTCTGATTCCTTTATGGCAAGTCAAAAGGCAACGTAGACTTTTTTAAATGTTTGCCGTCAAATTTGGCCTTCAGAAGGATATTGTGACTATACAAAGGAGTATTGGGCCACATTTTTCTTCCATCATTAGTGAATAAAGCCATAATATTACAAGAGAAAGTCATAATGCCAAGAGGAAAAGGTTGTAATGCTTTAGAACAAAGTTCCAGGCGTAAAGTTACAAAGAAAAAAGTTGCAAGGTTACAAGAATAACGAACAATTTGCAGAAAAAGTTAAGGAAAGAAAATGTTATTTTTTTTAATCGCACAAATGTCATAGTACTAGTCCATATTTTCACACCTGTTCATCATACTACAAGAAAAAGTGATCATTTTACGAGGAGAGTTGTAAAAACAGGTTGTCATTTAGAACAATACAGCTAAATATGAAATACGATTCTGTTCGTGAGCAAGACACCGAGATACTTGAACTCCTCCACCTGAGACAAGACCTCACTCCCAACACAGAGGGTACAGTCCACCCGTTTCCGACTGAGAACCATGGCCTCGGATTTGGAGGTGCTGAGTCTCATCCCAGAAAGCTTCACACTCAGCTGCAAACCGTTCCAGTAAACGCTGAAGGTCACAGCCTGATGAGGCCATAAGGACCACATCGTCTGCAAATAGCAGAGACGAGATCCTAAGGTCACCAAGCTGGACTCCCTCAACACCTTGACTGCGCCTAGAAATTCTGTCCATGAAGATTATGAACAGAATCGGTGACAAAGGGCAGCCTTGGCGGAGGCCAACGTTCACCGGAAACAAGCTCGACTTACTGCTGGCAATGCGAACCAGGCTCCTGCTTCGATTGTACAAGGACCGAATGGCACGTAGAAGCGGACCATCAATCCCGTACTCCCGGAGCACCCCCCACAGGACACCACGAGGGACACGGTCGAATGCCTTTTCCAGGTC
>QODF01000074.1:1113456-1230317 GCA_024372805.1 Oostethus manadensis
GTCTGCCAGTCCAAAGGTACTGTTCCCGACTTCCATCCAATGTTGTAGAGGCGTGTCAACCAACACAGTCTCCCAACATCCAGAACCTTGAGGAATTCAGGGCGAAACTCGTCTACCCCCGGAGCCTTGCCATTGGGGAGTGTTTTAACCACCCCAATTACCTCAGCCGCGGTGATAGAACTGTCCACGTACGTATCCTCAGACTCTGCTTCCTCTACGGAAGGTATGTCAGTGGGATTGGGAAGGGCCTCAAAGTATTCTTTTAACCGACCAAACAATATCCTCAGTCAAGGTCATGCAAGCCCCCGTCCGCACTGTAAACAGTGTGAACTGGGGATCGCTTCCCTTTTCTGAGGTGTCGGACGGTTTGGCAGAACCTCTTCAAGGCCGAGTGAAAATCGTGCTCCATAGCCTCACCGAACTCCTTCCACACCCGAGTTTTTGCCTCGACCACCGCCAAAGCCGCGTGCCGCTTGGCTTGCCGGTACCTGTCAGCTGCGTCGGGAATCCCGCAAGCCATCCATGCTTGATAGGACTCCTTTTTCGGCCTGACAGCAGCCCTAACCCCCGGTGTCCACCATCGGGTTTGGGGCTTGCCACCATGACTGGCACGACCACCTTGCGGCCGCAACTACTACTGGCTGCCTCAGCAATGGAGGCACGGAATACAGCCCATTCGGACTCAATATCGGTCCTCCCTCGAGATGCAGGCAAAGCTCTGCCGGAGATGAGAGTTGAAGACTCGACGAACGGGAGACTCTGCCAGACGTTCCCAGCACACCCTCACTACGCGTTTGGGTCTGCCAGGTCTGTCCAGCATCCTTCCCCTTCCCATCTTATCCAACTCATCACCAGGTGGTGGTCAGTTGACAGCTCAGCCCCTCTCTGGTTAATAGTTCTCCAGGCACTGAAATTTCATTAAGAAATAGAAGAAAAATCCAAGAAATACAGAATTAGAAATCAAACGTGTGCAACCAAAAGTAGTGGAAAAAAGCAATTCTACAAGCTCACACCCAAGCAAAAAGTGATGTTCTTTGCTCGTTTGGGTCTTGGGCAAGTGCCTACAGTCATCTCTCTTTTGGGTCACGAGCTGAAAAGTTTAGGAACAAGTGGACTACAATGTGCTCATGTGATGAGTTGTTTGTTTGTATTAAAAGGTAAAGTTTAAAAAGTGGATAATTTCTCTATTAAAAAATATGTAAGTCAGATATCAAAGGGTTTAACCTGTGTAATGGCAAAATGGTTAACAATGTACCTGTAATCAGTTTATCAGGGATCAGAGCGATTGCTCAGGGATCGATTAGTTATGTCTGCTAAGGCCGAAAGGGGAGCTCTAGGCCGCAGCGCTCCATTCTGGATGAGGCTGCCAGAGGGAGACGTCGTGTCCGGCCATCCTCATTTATATTTCCCTCCCTTTCAGGGTTATTACACTCAAAGTATTTATATTTTTCAGGGTTGCGAGAGAACCTCATTGTAGAGGAAGAGCTTCAATTGTCACACAGCAACAAGAGACAGCCATTGTAGACGTGGTGCGTGAAAACAATAACCTCACACTAAAATAGATAGAAACAAGGGTCGTGGCTGACAATACCATCTTCAATGACCTCCACGCAATCAGCATCTCGACAATACATCGCATTTTTCACAGAAGTATGTGAATGAAGCAAGTCTACACTGACACATGCATGCATTGTACTCTGTAATCTACTGTAGTGTTTCTTTTCTACATTGTCTCTCTGTAGCATACTGTGTCTCTGTGTCCATAGTTGAACTTGTATTCTCGTACTGTCTGCTTCAGCGCATCCAGTACTATGACAGCCATTGAGATCTACGAATATCTCTTCATATATGAGGCTGGTTCAATGGGGAAGCAATGTGATTGGCCAGTGGGCCATAATTGAGGTCCCAGGCCTGCGTGGTGGCAACATTACTATGTGCGGCCATGAACCACCGTGGCATCCTACACAGACATGACCACCTAGGGCCATGCAACAGAGGCCTTCTACTTGAATTTCTAAACGGCCTGAATGATATGCTTGTCTGACCTGATCATGATATAGATAACCCACAGCGGGTCAACTATGTGATAATTTGGGGCGACGTAAGCTTCCACAAGGCTGCCACCCACGTTTTTTTGTTCTATACCTTCAACCTTATTCTCCCTTCCTCAATCCCACTGAGGAGTTTTTCTCAGCCTGGAAGTGGAAAGTGTATGAAAGGAACCCACAGAGCCAGATCCCACTGCTTTAAGCCATGAAGCAGGCTTGTGGAGATGTGACCTTTGAGGCCTGTCATGGCTTCATGGACACTCCATGCGGTTCTTCCAGCGCGGTTTGGACCAGGAGGATATTGCCTGCGATGTTGATGAGGCCCTCTGGCCAGACAGAAACTGGGGGTATGATGCCCCATGATGCTTATGGTTGAATGGGGGAGTAGGGGATGGGGGATGGTTAAAAAGAAAATGTTTCGTCTGAAAATTTGTGTGATGTTTCTATTAATGTCTTTTCAATTTTGCTCTTCATTGTTCTGTACATGCTTGGTACTGTTCAGCCATAAAACACAAGTTCCATTTTGTGAACATGTTAATTTTAGTAGAAATGTAAAGTAATGTAAAGTTACAGTCATAAAATTATTATTTTTTACATAAAAAGGCCCAAAACTGTAAATATTTGGACACGTATCCATTATTACAAGAAAGTACGACGGCGTATTAAAAACGTTTCCGTGAAAAAAGTCGTAATACCAGGGAATTTAAAGGTCTATAATTTTCCGCAGCTTGGCGCAGGCTGCGCAGTGGTAATTAGTCCGGCGTAACACATTGCGCAGCCAACTTGGTAATTTGGTAGACCAAGACGCGATGGGTGTGGCACAGCAGGGGGCGGTAACGGTTGATTCAGCCCGGCGTAGTGACAATGTCGTGCCAAAACGCTTTGCCGAAGTTCCACTGAAAGCTCCAACCTGGTCTGGTACTGTTGGCGCAAAGCGAAGCGCAGCTGATGGTAAATTGGCTGATTGGCGCAGACGTCACCAAAACCCCACAGGCCGGTTTACACAATGTCAGGCACGTTTGATTGCTTTTAATAATCACAACAACTACTGTTTAAAGTAACTATCTGAGTCAGCACATACATTTTGATCTATATTGACTGTCCTGTCTGCCTCCACCTCATCCTTCTCCTCATCCGTGGCCAGATATGGATGTGGTTAATTGTGAATAAATGGTTAATCAAACGTATTGACATCTTTGATTGTGTTATCCGGGTCCGGGTCGCGGGGCAGCAGTTTCAGTAGGGAAGTCCAGACTTCTCCGGCGACCTCTTCCAGCTCCACCGGGAGGACACCAAGGCGTTCTGTGAGACATAGTCCCTCCAGCGTGTCCTAGGTCTTCCCCGGGGGCCTTCTCCCGGCTGGGCATGCCCGAAACACCTCACCAGGGAGGCGCCCGGGAGGCATCCGGACTAGATGCCCGAGCCACCTCAACTGGCTCCTCGCAATGTGAAGGAGCAGCGGCTCTACTCTGAGCTCCTTCTGGATGGCCGAGCTCCTCACCCTATCTCTTAGGGTGAGTCCAGCCACCCCACGGAGGGAACTCATTTCATAAAGTTGCAATGTTGCGCAAATATTTTGTGATGCGAGAAAAAGTCATATGTATTCAATGAAAAAAATGGTAAAAAATAATATTGCAATTAGTTGCACAGAAGTAAATGGGGAGACTGTTCTGTAGCACGAAAGAAATTGAAAAAGTTTTTGAAATGAAAACGCATGAGACCAATCCTGATGAATTCTTTGGACAAAACCTTTGAAAGTGGACTTTATTCACATGAAACTTGTGCTGTTTTTGTCTCAAGATGCTGCAAGTTGGTAGAGTCACCTTTAAGCACACCTTGTCCTCACCACAGGGCCTCTAGCAAATGTGGCAACCAATAACTCTGAATGAGGTGAGACACACACTGGTGTCAACACACACACACACGCGCGCACACACGCACACAGGTTTATCTACCTATCAATCAACTCCTATCCCAGCATGTACCTTTGCACTGCCCCCTACTGATGCACCGGGAAAAAACACTGCCATTCATCCCAAATGGGACTTAATTAAATCAGTAGATTACACTTTGTTTTTATTTGTTAAACAGCTTTGCATCAATCCAAAATGTTGTTACATACTAATGAGGTGTGTGTGTGTGTGTGTGAGAGGGTACCTATGGGAACATGTTTTTTAAACGCTCAACTTTTGCTTAGAAATCTGCAAGAATTTAATTTTTACCATTGTAAAAGCAAATAGCAAATCAAATAAATCCAGATAACCACAGTAACGATGCGTTGTAAATCTAAATCATTGAAAAATGGCAATGTTATACCGTAATATGATATATTATTATGGTTACAATTTTATTGAATTATTCTATCCGTGCATCTTCTATGCTGCTTATCCCCATTAGGGTAGTAGGGTACCCTAATGTGGTACCTATTTTTTAAAAAGTGAATACAACTAAAAGTGTGCCAACAATTTCAGAAGATAATAAGTCTATAAACTGAGATTAAAGTGCTGAGAAGGTTTTATATTTTGAATCTTATTTTTAACACTGTGATTCCTGCCATGTTTTACTTTAAAATGTCAGCAAAAAAATTACACAAAACATTATACATTATAAAACAATTCTATTTTTATTTATAATATTATGACTTTATTCCCACAATATTTTAACTTCATTCCCAAATTATTTTTTCCCCGAACCTACCCAAAAATTACAACTTTATATTGTTTTGTTTGTTTTTTAACATTGCGGCATTTAAAAAAACACATTTAAAGAACTTTACTAAAACGGGCCGCACGGTGACTGAGTGGGTAGCACATTGGCTTCACAGTCAGATATAGAAAATGAATGAATGAAGGAATGTTACTAAAATGACATTGTTTTTACTCATATTATTACAAGTTTATTTTTGTAAAAAACAATTTATCTTGATATTTTGACTTTCTACTCGTAAAATTACAGCATTTTTTCCCATTTCTACTGGGGTCCACCCCCCCCCCCACACACACAATTTTTTCAGCTTTTCTCATAATCATCACGACTTTATTTCTGTATTATTTTGACTTAATTCTCCTAATATTATAACCTTTTCCACAACCTAATTTTCCAAAAATGACAACTTTTTTGGTTAGATTACAACTTTTTTCTCCTTTTATTGTGATTTAATTTTTTTGTGAAATGACTTTTCAGATGATTTTTCAATTTTTGCTGTTTCCTTAACGTTTTTTGTTAAATTGTATTTTTTGATTGTGCTGCGGGCACAATCGTCAGAGAGCCATATGTGGTCATCAAAACGGCCACATCTGGCTCCCGAGCTTTAGATTCCCTACCCCTGTTTTAATGCGAGTGTTTTCTTGAAACAGAGGATAAATTATCTGCATTATCTGCAATACGTCAGAGCAAACCCAATCTATCTATCTATCTATCTATCTATCTATCTATCTATCTATCTATCTATCTATCTATCTATCTATCTATCTATCTATCTATCTATCTATCTCTCTGTATCTCTCTCTCTCTCTCTCTCTCTCTCTCTCTCTCTATCTATCTATCTATACCTATTTACAGATGTGTCTAATTTTAGGTCACTTTCCACCATGAATAAATATTTATGACCTATTAAGGCACCTCCTCCTGCAACTCCATGCGGCTCTAATTAATGAGTTTGGTTTTTTTGCATTGGTGCTCGTGTACACAAAGGATGACGCGTGCGTCTCCCCCGGCCCCATAATCCATCACCCACACAGAAGGGGGGGATCTGTCAAGTGGGAAGCGTGTGTCTTCACACCTTCCACCCAAATGGTTAGCAGATAAGCATCATGCAGATTTTAATGGAAGGGAAAAAAGCTTGCATATGTACTTTCATGCCTGGGTTTAAACTTTCAAATGTGGTTGGGAGTTTGTGACTGGACTGACGCTTTTACGTCATCGCTGTTTTTGTGTTTTAACCTCACAGCGGTACGCTGCAATGCGCAAAGACGCACGGGTTTTACCAGTTTTACAGCTGGGCTAGGTTTCATGTTGCTTCAAAAATGATGCATTTCTCTACTAAAAACAACCCCTGGTCCCCAAAATGAAGCAAGTTTGGTCCATATGGTGGGAGGTTTGCTCAAGTGTGACTTCACACTTCCACCACTGTGGCGCATGGAGACGCGTCAAAAGCCCAATTTGGCGCTCGACCCGGCCCTGCCCTGATAAATAGGAGCATCCCACATCCGGACTCACATTGCAACACGACCTCCTTGGAAGACGCCCATCTATACTCCCTGCAGCCATGGACGTTGGCGGATTTAATCATTTGGATCCTCACGGCGACGATGCGAACCGACAGGCTGACTTGTGGAGACCGTGGAGCGGAACCGGGACAAGAACTGCTACAGTCTCGGTAAAATGCACTTTCACTTGTCACAACTATTTCACCCGATCCTTAACTGCAACGCACTGGATGTTGTCTAATTGCGACGTGGTTCGACTTTTAGGCTCCCGCTGAAACGCAGCCGCCCAAAGCAGCCGTGTTCGTTCACCCCGTCAAGTAAGTCTGATTGTACCCTTAAATAGTCCGTACATTATGCAGCACGTTCTAGCTAGATCTATATTTGTATTTAATCCTTCCGTTTATCTTCTCGAAGGCTATACTGGCCCAAAACCAAATGCTTTGACTACCTGTACCGAGAAGCGGAGATGCTGCTTCGGAACTACCCGGTCCAAGCGACCATCTGCCCCTTTGCCGACTCCTCCAGCAGTGAGGAAGACAGCGAGGAAGAGGAGGATGACGATTATGAGGGGGGGGTGGAGATGGAGAAGGAACTGAACTAAAAGATATCCACCAACGTGCGCAATGCCTTAATATATTTTGATATTTATTTCTGTAAATAACTGTAAATAGACCCCACGCCGTTTTTTATACCCAACAAATAGTCTATCATGCATTTAAGTTATTCTTTTCAACGTTTCTACCTCTTTTGTATGTTGGTGCTACTTTGCAATAAAATGCGTTCATAAACCTCGTTTTTTCTCGTGTGTTTTGTTTAGTTGCGTTTATCCTTACGAATAACAACAAGGCGGCAAACAAAGGTGCGTCTTTCTGCACGCACGGAACATTCTACGGGTTGTTTTTTAGACACTTCTTGCCCTTGCAGCTCTTTTCCCACCAAGTGCCAGATCGTAAACGCACCATTTCCTCAGCCGTGTCGCCTGAGGTGTGCCCAGTGCGTGACATACAGGAGGTGTCCTCCACTGGCCCAAGGCTTCAAGATGGGGCTGAAGTGCATCCCACTAAAGAGCTGTTTCTATGAGTTTGGCTCTTGAGGTCCAAACTTTTTCAGGAATCACAACATTTTCTATGCCAGGGGTGTCCAAAATGCGGCCGGGGCCATATGTGGCCCGCGACTGTGTTTTTATTGGCCTGCACCATAGTCTTAAAATATAATTTAGCAAGAAAAATAATTCAAACAAATAAGAAATTATAAAAAAAATAAGAAAAATAAGAGAAAAAGATATGAGCTAACAAACATAAGTTTATTAGCATGTTGTTGCAAAATTGGAATATTAAGGAACATTTGTAATGCCATAATATCATTAAAAACAAAACAACAAAGTTGTGGAAAAAAGTGATAATGTTACTAGAATAAGGTCGAATATTATGGAAATAAAGTAATAATTAAATATGTGGGGGAAAAAAAGACAGCAGCATTAAAAAAACAAAAAAACAAACAAGAAATGTTATGAATGGACAAAACTACTGTAATTTTGCAAGAATAAAGTCAAAATATTAAGACAAAAAAGTTGTATTGAAAAGCATTTGCAATTTTATGACAATAAACTTCTAATATTAGAAGCAAAATCAATGTTGTTTTAGTAGCAAAGCGTTAAAATATTCAATAAAAAATATACTATTTTTTTAAGTTGTAATGTTATGAGAAACAGACAAAACCAAATAAAGTTGGAATTTCTGGAAATTAAGTTGGAAAAAAGTGAGAATATTATGGGACTGAAGTCAAAATATTTTAAAAAGCAAATTTGCAAAGATTATTTAAGAAGAATGTTGAAATACTTGGAAAAGTCCCCCCTAAAAAAAACCAACAACAGCAAAAATGAGAAAAAAGATCAAATACCAAAGTTCATGCTAATACTCCTTTTCACCTACATTACAAAGATGAGATGCATTTTTCTTAAATTCTTTTTACAAAATATCAATTTTACAAAATATCAAAGTGGCCCCTGCATTCTTTCATTCAAACATTAAATCATTGTATGCACAATGACAAAAGTACAAATGAAGATGATGAGATGTTTTTGTATTACAAATACAAATAATCTGTATTATTGTTATTGTTAAGTTTGTTTGAAATGTATTCATGACAAATTTTGCCTTTTTTATTTTCATTTATAACTTATTTATACTGTCCATGATATAAATGATTGGAATCGACTACACATTTACAACAGGGGTTTTCAAAGTGTGGGCTGGGGGCCATTTGTGACTGATTTTTTTTTACATTTAGTAATAAAATAAAAACAAGTCATTTAACAAAAACAACAGGAAAAATGAGTAGTAATTTTACAAGAATAATGTATAAATATTAGAATCAAATCATAACATTGATATAAAAAAATTACTAGGAGAATGTAATGCTATGAGAAAAAAATCATAATAGTTTTCGTATTAATTTTCGCAATACAAAACAAAGACAAAAATTGCAATTTTTGGATAATGAATCTGGGAAGAAGTTGAGATAGGCTCCTACAAGAATGAAGTCAAAATAAAATGGGAATGGGAATAAAGTCACATTGTTCTGGACAAAAACGGTATAGTGGAAATATTTGTCAAATTAAAAAGGAGCAGGGGAGAAAAAGTATCGCAGAACCGAGATGCAGGCTGTTTGGTCTTATAACTTGTTAGCATATCTATGTAGTACATGGGCTGCTTTACAAAATGTAAAATGTCAAGGTGGCCCCAATTTTTTGATTTTACCAAATGCGTCTGTCGCTGCATTGGAAAGGTTTGGACACCCCTAAATTCGAAAATTGGATGTATGACAAGGTTAAATTTAACTTTTTTATTTTTTATTTTTTGCCAACATAAGAAAAATAATTTCACAGTGCCACCTCGGTTTTTGCTCTGAATTGGTTCCAAACATTTTAACAAAAAACAAACATACAAAAATCAAGTTAGTTTGTCTTAATAAGAAATAATGTGTGGAGTTTGCATGTGTGTGGGTTTTCTCCGGGTACTCCGGTTTCCTCCCACATTCCAAAAACATGCATGTTAGGTTAATTGGCGACTCTAACTTGTCCATAAGTATGAATGTGAGTGTGAATGATTGTTTGTCTATATGTGCCCTGCGATTGACTGGCGACCAGTCCAGGGTGTACCCCGCCTCTCGGCCAAAGTCTGCTGGGATAGGCTCCAGCATCCCCGTGTCCCTAGTGAGGATAAGCGGTATAGAAAATGAATGAATGAATGAATGTTCATACAATAATTGGTTCCAGACATTAACAAAATTCAAATTATTTTTTTATTTTTAAGAATTGTTATAAAGGAATAATAGTTTTACATGCAGAAAACAACGCGATAGAATTCTAAATGAAAAATGGAGGTTGATGCCACCGTCTCGTACATCCTGGCGAGATTGAATTCAATAATGTTTTTAACCTTCTTTATCAAAGGGCTTTGGCCCCGTGGCGGGTTATTTAGTAGTTACATGCAATTAAAAAAAAACAAAAAAAACCACGCACAGACAGTGAGTGAGCAACATGTAGGGTGATTGTTTGGGCACTTTTTTTGTGGAAGTGTAGGACAAACTTGTTACGGGACAGTGTAATAAAATCATGGAAAAAACCGACCACTTAGTAATAATAATAGAAAGGTGACTTTAACTCATAATTATTTTCCTTCTCTCGTAAAACAGCCACCTGGATCAATGAGCCAAGTTCACTTTGTCAATTTTGGGAGTTTTTTGGTGGTCCACAACAGACAACAAAACCATAAAGCAGACAGTAACTGCACAGATAAGATTCTCCTCATAGGGATTGCGTAAATAAGCTTGTCTTCTTCCCAATCCATTTTGAGCCAAATTATTTTCTGTTTATATGTGTTTTTTGATTATTTTCTGTGTATCTTCCATATGAATTTATATATGCGTATACATATTATATTTATCCTCATGAAGGGCCGCAGACAGTTTGTGAGACGACCTCCAAACTCTGAATTCAAGCCACAGTACACAGTGAAGCATTGTGGTGCAATCATCATGATATGGGCATGTTTCTCCTACTATGGTGTTGGGCCTATTTATCACATAGCAGGGATCATGGATCAGTCTGTATATGTCAAAACACTTGAAGAGGTCATGTTGCAGTATGCATAGGAGGATATTGCACCATTGGGTACACCTGCAAAATAATACAAGTAACAATACATAGATACATAATAATACATAATGCATGAATGCTTAATAATACATACTGTACACACATAATAATACAAAACATTGATGTAAAATATGTGTATTTGATGTACAGCTGTTTCTAATATTGTGGTTGCCTTATTGAGCTCCTGTACATGGATACACATACTTAACCTAATGTGTTTTATAAAGTTAATAGTTACTGTAATAGTTAAATGTCATAATGTACAGTATAATGGCATATTGTTTTGATGTTGTGCTGCTGTGACCTCATGACCTGAACTTTCCCGGCATCCCGAGGCGTGCCGCGGGAACTCTCAGGAACCACGGTACATGTTTTGCAGGGTGCCAGCTCTACACACCTTTGGGTGACTCGTTGGCCCCTAAATGCACCGTTGCCTCTGAACTCATGAACTTACTCGTGAAGGACGTAATTCTCACCACAAAAAATCCCTTAAAAATATAATTTTCTGTCATTTTACTGTTTTACTTTGATTAATACATTTAGAGGTGTGCAAATTTATACTGGACAGTTTGGCGTAAACTTGCATTCGTTGATTAGCAAGCCTCCATGTGCAAGCTGTGCATTTTGGTGTTTAGAAATAAACGCCAAAAACTTTAATTTCCTGTCCCAAACACAATGTTTGAGTGCAGTTCAATGATGCTCTGATAACCTCTGTAACTCCCGGCTGCCCTGCCTGGAACTTTCCCAGGACCGGGTGTCAGGCTTGATGCTATCAGCGGTGTCACCTACTTGGGTGTGAAAAGTGCTCACCTCTGCAGTTAAATATAAAACCAAGAACTGATGCCCTGCCCGATGAACTTTCACTCCCTCCTTATGTCATTGTATGTTTTAAAACGCAATACGGTAGTTGACTTCAGGTTAACACAGGAAATAAAAATTATGCTGTCATTAATAACAAGACACGTTTCCTTGCTGTTGTGTAATATTGACGTCGGACTGTTGGCTCTCACTCTACACAATGCTGTTGTTATCATAGTATTATTCATCATTTTTTCTAGAAACTTTTTCGTTTTTTTAGAATACATTAAGGGACAGAAAAAAACAAACTGCAAACTTGCTGGGATGTTCAACACTGGTAGTTATTAGAACTATCATTTTCAATAACTTGGTTTGGCTTGGATGTTTTTTCATATAATGGCAGCATTTCATTAGCAATTGTTCAATTCAAAAGGTGGGCGGTGGAGCTTTCCCAGCGTGACATTGACATCATGCATGAACTCTGCACAGTTTCCCTTGCGGCACATGCTCTTTCTCAGGGGTGGGTGTGAATTAGGAAGGTGTCAGAAAGGCACACCTTTAGGGGTGAACAGACCGCCCCCCATCCAGCTCTCTCTGGGCTCTTGTTTGACCTCTACGGACTGGTGCATGTGCCACTACATGACCACCATGCATTGCCCTTAAATTGCCCCCAGTCGTATTTTTGTTCACTGAATGTGTGTAAGAAAGATAACATCTGCAGATGTTATGTATATTTTTTTTACTCCAAATGGAAATGCACTCTTTGTTAGACTTTTTGGAAAGGATTACAATGGAAAATTGTGGTTTCTCCGTAAATGGAGAAACTTGGTCGCCTCCTCGCTTGTCTTCATTTATAAATACATTTTGGATCTGGGTGAAATCATGCAGTTACGAGTGACAAGCATCTCCGTGTATGTGTGGCGGCATGCTCTGGTGAACTATGTGACTGTGGCGGTTGGTGTTAGCAACGACACCTACACAGAAATCATGAAGTGTGACCC
Source organism: Oostethus manadensis (assembly GCA_024372805.1). Classification (NCBI taxonomy): domain Eukaryota; kingdom Metazoa; phylum Chordata; class Actinopteri; order Syngnathiformes; family Syngnathidae; genus Oostethus; species Oostethus manadensis. The sequence continues at coordinate 1,125,671 of QODF01000074.1, forward strand.
AAGAGAGCCAAAGACACTTCTCACAGTCACACCTCTGTCTATTCGTCGTTGGAGATCCAAGCAGTCATGCCCGCTTTGAGTAGTTTTGAATAGCTTGCACAAATGTGGTCTGGAGAAGGTTCTACAGCCATTTCTAAAGCTTTGGGACTCCAGCGAACCACAGTGAGATGTTGAGGTTTATCCAAAAATGACCAAAACACAGAACAGTGGTGAACCTTCCCAAGTGTGGTCACCCAAAATGACCCCAAGACCACAGAAACGCCTCATTCAATAAGTCACAAAAGACCCCACAACAACACCCTAAGAACTGGAGGCCTCACTTGTCTCACTTAAAGTCAGTGTTCATGAGCCTACCATAAGAAAGACACTGGGCAAAAATGGCCTGCATGGCAGAGTTCCGAGACAAAAACCACCGCTGAACAAAAAAAACAGTAAGTCTCATCTCAATTTTGCCAGAAATCCTCTTGATGATCCCCAAGACCTTCAGGAAAACACTCTGTGGTCTGATGAGACAAAAGTTGAACATTTTGGAAGGTGTGTGTCTCATTACATCTGGTGTAAAAATAATGCCGCATTTAAGAAAAAGAACATCACACCAGCAGTAAAATATGGTGGTGGTAGTGTGATGGTCTGGAAGACTTGCTGTGATAAATGGAAGCATGAATTCTGCTGTCTACCAAAACATCCTGAAGGAGAATGTCCGGCCATCTGTTCTTGACCTCAATCTGAAACCAACTCGGGTTCTGCAGCAGGACAATGATTCAAAACACACCAGCAAAACCATCTCTGAATGGCTAAAGAAAAACAACTGTGGTGACTATTTGTCAAAAAACAAAAACTAACGAACGTGATCCGACTTAATCTAAACACAACTCAAACAATCACTTGGATGCACCAGGGATTGGTGGTTTTACGCAGCACAAAGTTAAAGACAGTCCAAAATTGTAGCAAAGGTGATTAATTTCCAGATTGCAGGCCCACCCAGGTGCATGCTGGTCCATCTATTCTGAACCCTTTTTATTCCCTCGGTGCACACGGCCCAATAAAAACCCATAAACTAAACAAATAAGCAAACTACTAAATAAGGTAAATGTAAATAAATATATTCTAATTAGCAAACAAACAAAAAATAAACAAAAAAAACTACACGTTTTAACCCTACACAAAACAAAACACAAAAATAGATAAATAGCTCCTACAACAACATGAAGACTTTGGAGTGGCCTGGTCAAAGTCCTGACCTGAATCCTATAGAGATGCTTTGGCATGACCTTAAAAAGGCGCTTCATGCTAGAAAAGCCTCCACTGTGGCTGAATCGCAACAATTCTGCAAAGATGGGTGCGCCGACATTCCTCCACAGCGCTGTGAGAGACTCATCGCAAGTTATGGCAAACGCTTGATTGCAGTTGTTGCTGCTAGGGGTGGCCCAGCCACTTATTAGGTTTAGGGGGCCTCTGACACAATTTTCTGCATTTAAGCATGCTCGGAAATCTCAGAAAATACAGTCAAAACGTGAATACATCTTAAATGATGTGATTAATGGTGATTAATCATGATTAGTTATTTGAAAACCGTGATTAGGTTGACGAATATGAATCATTTGACTGCCCTGCTTATAATACGTAAGACAATTTTTAAAAAGCCGTATACGTGACATTATCAAAGAGGATTTGATTTCAGTGATAACACAATTAATCTTCATCGGTATTTACATTTTGGAGACAAATACATTGTTTGAATCATCAAAATGTGTGTTTATTCCTGTCGCAGTTGAAGTGTGAAACAAAAACTTTACCGAAGATGGGATTTGACGATGGAACCTGATGTAACTTTGTACTCCTTCCGCTAGGGGGCAGTGTTGCACTTCTACACAGTTTGGAGGCGCTCTGGTTACAGAAATGATTGAATTGTGTCCATGCAAAAAAAGAAAAAAGAATATAAGTCCCTTGTCTGAGTAGAAAACCAGTTTATACCCGAAAAAAAACCCCAACCTTTTGAATTTAGGCGGGCCACTGATGTTTCCTGATTCCCCGCCCATACCAGGGAGCCCAATTAAATGAAACAGATAGGTTGCCAAAGAGACATATCCTCCATTTGAAGAGTTAGTTTTCTCTCCTGCTCTCTTTGAGACGTGTTCACTGGAGATAATTACAATTTCAGCAACATTTGCTAGGTGATTACCTCATAATCCCCAATTTCATTTGATAAGTCACGCATTGATTTAACTGTGAGTTGGACCTAATGGAGTAGCTCGTGTGCTGCCACAGTCATTTGTATTCCGGGGCGAAAGGACAACAGCGGATTGAAGGCAGAAAAACAGTCGCTCGCCATCGCCTCTACCTCTCAGTTAGCTATAAAAGCTTTAATCAAAGCAGGCTGAGCCCAAACAGTAAATGAGTGTTGATACGATGACGTGATGCATCAACGCTGTTCTTTTTTGTGAATAGTGGCTCCGGTCTCCTCATGAAGAGGGATGGATGTAATGATAAAAACATTGCATCAAGGGGAGAGCGAGACCTGCTTTGTATTCACCTGCCTCTCTGGATCAATAAAAGATAATTTGGGCTGATTCCTCCCCGTAGGCCTCTTAGCAGACAGGAGGCGAGAGGGGTCAGCCGCTGCTGGGCTGCCAGGAGCTGGAATAACTTAGAAACACACTGCAAATTACTGGTCCTTGTTTGACAATCTCTCATTCAGCTCTTCCTCTGCTGGGAGAAACAACGGGATGCAAAGTCTCCGCTCTGATGTGATTGGAGGAAAAGACTCTAAGATCCAACATAAACACCATTTCAACAGTTTGTCCGAATGCAAATGACGAAAGCAGAAATGATCTCTTTCTGGGTCCTGAAACCTTCGTTACCCATACAGGCAATGTTTTAGGTAACAATTAATGGAGACAATGCCATAATTGATTTATCGGGGATAAAATAAAACTACTGTACAATGCAAGGAAGTCATGGAGGAAGAAAATGTGCTGTAACAAAAGCAAACAATGCTTGTATGGATTTGCCATTAAAAACTTGTCATTATTTGCCAGGTGGCTATCTTACCACTGGGGGACAGAACTGTTTTTGGCGCCCCCGATTTAAAATACTAAAGAGAAACTGATAAGATCTATTTATTTATCTGTTTATCTGTGCTGGACAGACTGAACTTGAAAATGAAAACAGCGAAATGCAACAAAATGGAGAGCAGTGAAGCATACAAGCGTAGTCAAGAGCCAAATTGCGTACAAAAAAGTCATGTTGCCAGGTCTGCACTGATATTGACAGTCCTCACTCCTTCTGAACCCCAAGGGGGGCCGCTCCACTATCACAATATGGATAATTCAGTGGTTATCACATTTTTTGCAGCGCCCCCCTGTGGAGATAAAATTGTTGTTTACATTTTCTGCAACGTAAATGTAAATCTAGGAAGCAATCCACACCAATAGATCTCTGTTTTGTTTACACCTTTACCCCTTTTGCAGCATTAGCTTCCTAGATGTCTTAGTTCTTTGCCAAGACGGAACTTATTGGGACTACTTTGTGTATGATTGTCATTTCAGTTTGCCAAATGAGAATGCCGTAGTATTATGTAAAGTAAATATCATGTACTTTGGTGTTGGGTTTGTGATCCAAGGTGGATCCAAGATTCAACGTGCCAAAGGGCACAATACAAGTTTGTTGTTGTTAAGTGTTTTTCAACCACTGTGCTGTGGCGTAGTGTCTGGTGTGCCGTGGGAAATCATCCACTTTCACCTAATTGGTGTATAAATATTTTTTGAAAATGATTTCACCAATAATGTGCCATTGCTGAGTGTCTGTAGGTGGCAACACTTTATATTGACTTTACATTGTTTTTATAGGCTACAGAGATTCATGTTTACATTTTCTGCTGGTGGTGTGCCTTGGGATTTTTGGAATGAAAAAAATGTGCCTTGGCTCAAAAAAGGTTAAAAAACATGCGCAAAATTGTATCAGAAACGAGGCAGCATATGGGTGAAATTCTCTCGCCAAAAAGGAAATCGTGCAAAAACCAGGGAATTTGAATCACACAGTAAAAATACGAGTCCATTCTTTTGTTAAGTGCTATTTAATGAAGTGCTGCCAACTTTAACTTTTACTCATAGAAACTACAGTGGCACCCGTTTTTTAATATAGGGTTTCTAATTGATCACGGCTGCAAATAATTCACAATGGGGCCAACAAAGTTGCAATTAAAGCTGGTAGAAAACATTTAAAAATTACCTGACGTTGGTTGTCAACAATCAAGTGTTCACTCAAGGTAAAGGTGAAAAGTTAAATGTTCATTGTCTTTTATAAGTATTTACACACATTTTAAATTGTTTTCTCCATGTAAAACTGCAATTGTAAGTGTTAATTAATTAATTAATTGGATTTATACGACCCTAATGAGAATAAGCAGCAGAGGAAATGGATGGATAATTTCTTATGGGAAAAAAAAAAAAATCAGGTACAGTATATTTTGGTTTGAGTCGGACCTTCTGGAACAGATTAATGACGCTAATTAAGGCTAAACTGATTAAAGCTATGTTGTAATTATCAACAACTCCCATTCACATGGTGAAAACTTTCAGGAACCTTTGCATTTGTTTTGACAAAACACCTCACTTGGGTTTGATTGTCCCTTTTCAGCCTTCAGGATCATGAGAATGTAGTTGATTTTTGCAAACTTCTGGTTCTAGTTCTTGAACATTCCTCGATCCGAACCTGGGGCTTTTGTGTCTCTGGGGACGGTGGAGGGCTTTTAGCTTTGCCTTTATAGGCATGGAGGTTGCCGTCCATCATGGAGGGTCACCAGTCTGAGAGGAATGCTCCATGTCAGTTATATAGAGAGTGGAAGGGATGTCCCGAGGGAGACCCAATTCCCCAAATTTCTGCTTGATCGCTACTACAGGTGTGGTGTTTTTCAAAGCATGGAGTCTCTTGCTATTTGATTAGATCCTTGTGCTTGGGCACAGGTGTAACGTGTTATCAGACAGGCTCACACTGCCCTGCACCATACCTGTGCCAACACTTCATAATACAATTCCTTATTATTGCAACATTTCTGGCTTGTTTTTCCGAGTCGCTCCAATTTCGCAAAGTCATTAAGAACCGGTGGGAGGAGAAATTGCATGAATTATATGACATGATACAGATGTCTACAGTAGTGTGCCCTCAAATAAAGACCCAGACACACTAAATTAATACATGTTTTGATTTTTCAGTTACTTAATTTGGAATATTTTGCATTTTTAAAAATATGTTTCAACAATATCAAAACACAAGGAAGAATAAATGCAAAATGAAAAACATTATAAAGGTATACTTTTAGGCAATTTAAATGTTTTAATACAAAGTTGATCTGGATACATACATCACATACTTTCACAGTTTCTAATATTGCCGGACCAGCCTGAACACCTGTTGCATTGTGTTAGCATAAGCATAAGTAGTAATGTGCTGTACAGTCGCTCTTTGTTTATCGCTGCTCCAGACCCGACTGCGATAAGTGAATTTCTGCAAAGTAGGATTCAATATTAATAAATGAAGTATTTTTGTAGTTAAAGCATACAAAAACTTTTTATGACTTTCTAAATATGTTTTCTTGTACCATTATCACAGTCTTCTGGACATGATAACACCCCTATAGTCAGCTTTACACTTGCATTACACTTGTAGTATGGAATACTACCCTGCTGCCGCAGTTTGTGGTTAGGTGGGACTAATAATACACTTCAAACACTTTATTAACAAGCGGAGAACACTTGCAGTGACCATTCACACAGGAGCTGCTGTCGGCCACTCTCTAGACTGCTAACCCGCTGCTAGCATTTAGCTGCTGTCAACTCTAGCAAGTTGTCGTCACACAGGTCACTTCTCACCTTCTTAAAGCCACAACAAGTCATAACTACACATCTTCTGGATGCTTTGTATTTGTGTTTTTGTTCATTTTGCCTTTTTTTTGCCTAATTTAGGCCAAGAACACATGCAATTTGCTTAAATATATATTTATTATTTACTATTAATAGGCTGCATTCAACCATAAAACAGCAATCATTTATTAATTAAAAAAATGTGTAAAAACCTTGAGGGAGCGATGTTGGAACCACAATGTAGTCATTAGTTGTTTTTTTTTACTGGATTGTTTTGGTTTGTAGTGAGAACTGGCATATGTCATTTTATTATTTTTATTTTTAATTATTTTATGTATGATGTCATATGTAAAGTCGTTCTTTTTAAAGACACAATTTTTCTTTCATACATCTTTTTTTTTAAGTACAACATCCTGCCTCCATTTCTATTTAAAATCCCACTAAATCCCATTCAGCAATTAAATTAAAAAAGCAAAATGTCCAGAACTTGTTTGTTAATATTATTATTATTTTAACATTAATAATGGAAGCAACTGACATCCTTTTAGGCAATCGATGTGCTATAACTATACCTTAGTCTCTAGATTTCTCTATAAAAGTGTCATGTGCGGTGGCCATCACCTAACACTAATGTAGTGTTTGCCTCAGGAGAAAAGCCACAGTAACACCACAGCGGGTTCAAAAGTCCTTTTTCAATTACGTCTTTGATGGAAAAATAACTATGTAATAAAGAATCACCTCAGAAATCTGATTAATGCTCTACTTTTGCCTTTCATATTGCAGCTATCAAACATCAATTATAGTTCAGCATCAGTCATTGTTTCTGGAGGGAGCGCTTATTAATAGTCCAACGCTTGGGGCCGGGTGGGGGGTCATTTGAGGCCCGACTTAGCTGTGGAGTCATTTCCATTCTAGTAACCCGAGCTAATCACCATATCATATTAGCATTCACATGAAAACACTAATTACAAAGACAGGGTGAACCGGATTTATGCTAATTGGAACGTGAATATGTGGCAGATACATTCATCTGGTGTATCGGGCCCGGTGGCGGCGTAAACTGCGATTAGCATGCCTTTAACATAGCATGGGTTCGCGCCACAGGAAGGAGCTGGCAGCTTCAACGAGAATGTGACTCTCCAACTTCAAGTGTTGTTAATTTGGTCAACACGGGCGATTTCCACTCACTTGTGGCTAAACACAAATATTATTATACTTAATGTTTGCTATTTATCAGATGTTTTTCTTTTTCCAAATAACAATGAAAGAAAAATGGAGATACATGCTTTTTCATATTTTGTGTCATCGACTCCGGCTCTTGCCTAAAGACAGCTGGGATAGGCTCCAGCATACCCCCAACCCTAGTGAGGACAAAAGGTTTAGAAAATGTACACATATTTTGGATTCATAACAAAGTATTTTTTTTGTTACACATCTCAAATATTTATACAGCCTTTTCTACAGGATTTTACATGATTTTAGTAGTATTTTGAACAGACATCACACTGAAATGAGTACAAATTCTATATAAGAAGCCATGTTTTGTTATTATCAATCCATTTTGTTTATTGTGTTTGTTTTTTCTTTCTAGTTTTCACACAATTTTAGTAGGATTTTATACAAAAAGCACACTGTAATTACTAGAAAATTTACACATATGTTCTATTAATAAAATAAGCTTTGTTTTGTTTGTATAGTTACTTTTTATATATTGATCATTCAAACAATTTTAGTAAGATTTAAAACAAAAATCACACTTCCATTAGTACAAAATGCTATCTTATTTTTTGTGGTTTTACGCCAGCCTGTTTTCACACAATTTTTTATGAATTTTAAACAAACACCTCACTCATTAGTAGAAAATTATTCTTTCTTTAATTTTCTTAAACATTAGGTGTGATATGTTGTGCTGTTTTATTTATTGGGCATGTTTTCACACAATTATGGTCTGATTTTACACAAAAAGCGCAAAATTTGTGTGGTTCTATCCAGGCTTTTTGTCACACGGTTTTAGGATGATTTTATACAAACAGTGCTCTCTTTGGTAGAAAATTAGTACATATTTTTTAACATTCGGTCTTTATACATTGAGCTGTCGTCCCTACAGCTATAGTTTGATTCTATACATAAAATTACACTGGAATTGGTCGAAAACGAACATAAGAAGCTTCATTTTGTTAATATCCATGAATATTATGTGTGAACCTCCTTACAGCTTCAAAATGATATTGAAATTTTAATTCTCTGTCTGAAAATATTATGAACGGCAAGTTCATAATATTTGTTTATTAGACCTGTAAAGCCTTAAGAGAGTGACATTTTCAACACGGTATTGAAGCATGTCAGCAGTACGTGTTGTTTTGCATGGAGTAAGCCCTTAAGCAGACGTGCAGATGTGTTCGCTTTTCCAAAAGAGTCTCCTGGTGGCGCTCCTCTGCACCATCTGTTCCAAACGCCAAGACCACCTCCGCGGCCTCTCGCCAACAAGAGGATGCGTTTGTTTTGGGAGACACGAGAGCACAAAGAGACGGTCCCCATCCCTCTATCCCTACTTTGAGCACTCCAATGAAAAGAGCCGGGCGTCTCCTTCTCTCGGCAAGCCCACAACGCCCCCCCCCGCCCCACGGTGGCTGACTTTGTCGCGCCAGTCACTACGCACATGGCACTCCAGCAGAATGAGCCCATTGACGAGGCAACAGATTGCCTTTGAGTGTACCTGATGGTTATCCCCCCCGACTTCTCCCTGCCGCCCGCTTGCAAGTGACTGCAGACAATCCCCCTGCTCCGTCATTCTCATACAAATTGCTCGTGTGTAGTGGATTTAAGAGAGTGGCAGAAGCCATTGTTAGCCAATCTGTATCAAAAGGGAGAGGTGATGTTGAGTGCAGTCCTTTTCTTAGTCGGGATTAGGTTTGGTTTTGCTCCGCATGGCGCCCTGTTTGGGGGCACATTTGAGTGAAGCCTGGCAGAAATGTACATGCTGCTATTGATTCAGACAAATGATAAATGCAATCAAAATATATGACTTTGTCATTGGGCGAGCACAGGGTCATTTGGCGTTAATAGGCCTTCTCTGGTGTCTGCAGCCACGCTGTTGTTTGCTGTTGGGAATCAGCGTCTGGACATGACCCTACAAGCCCCCCTCCACCCCGCTTACATCTCCCCAACCACCCCTCGCCCTCCTCCTCCTGCCCTCCTTCTGCCCTGCTCTGGTCCCTCATCACCCCAGCTAATACCAGGCTCATTACAGCGCTATCGATCGCCTCTCAGTGCACACCAAGAGGGCGAAAGAACTTCTCTCTTCTGTGATCATTTTCCACGCTTTTTAATCATCTGGTCTTTTCTTCCCTGATAACATGTTACAGAGATCCAGGAAATGATACAGTGCATTGGTAAATGTTTGGATGAACATTTGCTCCTTTTTATGGGACGACACAAATACTAAAAATTAATGGTTTCAACAAAAGCAAGAAATCAAGACAACGGAACAGAACTTCATACCATCTTATCTTTAATAATAATGCTGCGAAGCAGCGGCAGGAAAAAAGCAACGATACGGAAGGAGGGAAAAAGTAACAATAAACCGACAAAGGACTGGCACACACACCTGAACATAAACACCATGGAACACAAACGAGAAACAAGTGCGCGTAATTAACAAAGGAGAAAAAACTAGAAGGCAAGCAAAACATGTGAAAACTAGGAAACTAACAGAGAAAAACCAACTAGAACGTAAACCAAAACTGTCACGAATACAAAACACAGATTGTGACAGGTAGCTTTTTACACGCTAACTTTGATTACCCAGGGAACCTCACTCCATTTACTCTCCGGAAGTCTCTCTTTGGAGGTTTACCTCAAACTTTGGTCTTTGTTTGTGTTGTTGGAACCTTTTTGGATCAACAACAGCAGTGATCCCCAACCCTTTTGACCCACTGACAGGCTCCATCGGACGGGTTGTGGGGGTGTTTGTACCGTATAGCAATCTAATTTGTCCTATTTATGTATTGTGTAAAACTAAGACAGGAACAATCAATGAATGCAGACCCGCCATGCACCAGTGCAAGCCTGGAGTTTGTTTTTTAGAGCGACGATTATGACGTCGCTGTTTGAGCTGTGTGGACAACCAACACCACCAATGAGTAGCACTCAGTAAGGTCATCAAACCTTACCTTTGTGCATTCCCACATAGTATCAGCATTTGAGAGCAAATATGAGGTGAAAGAAAAAGGGTAAAAATACAGCATAGTAGTCTATTTGTGCAGCGTGAGAGAAAGTTAGCACACAACTATGGTGCATTCAAGGACTGTCAAACAAACTGGGACGCGTCGCCGCTTGCAACAAACATATAAATGCAAAAACTATGGGATTTGTAACTGTACGTATATTATTTTTTAAACAAAATGATTGACCACATTTCCAAAATTGATATATGCATTTACATATAATTTCATGTATTGTTTGAACGTAACGTTTAAAAGTGTATTTTAATTTTAATTATTGAACCTCATAGCTTCCTGCTTCCCGGTTTGGTCCCACCCATGGACCGGTAGCAGGTTACAGACCCCTGAAGTGTATCTGTAAGACCCATTCATTGGAGAAACTTGGTGAACAACAGTCCAAAATGTCAGCGCATCAGTCTATTCCAGTGCAGTACTTTAGAATTTCTTGGGAATATGATATTTCTAAAGGCTATGTCCCAATGTTTACTGATTCGTTTTTCAAGTGGTTTACAGCTCAGTCTCTATTCAGTCTCTAGATGTGGACAGATGGTGGTAGCCGTTCCAAGATCTTGGTGATCCAAATATAATGTCAAAACAAGCACTGTGGACCCTGCAGGAGCTAGGACAGCTGTGATGAGCTAATGGGTGGAGCTTGGCATTTTGTACCTACCATAATGTAAATGTTTTGTCTGTATGCAATTGTACTAGGGCCGCACGGTGGTCGAGTGGGTAGCACATTGGCCTCACAGTCAGGAAGTTCAGGGTTCGAATCTCCGATTGGGCATCTCTGTGTGGAGTTTGCATGTTCTCCCCGTGCGTGTGTGGGTTTTCTCTGGGTGCTCCAGTTTCCTCCCACATTCCAAAAACATGCATGTTAGCTTCAATGGCGACTCTAAATTGTGTAAAAAGTGCCCTGTGATTGACTGGCGACCAGTCCAGGGTGTACCCCGCCTCCCGCCCAAAGTCAGCTGGGATAGGCTCCAGCATACCCGCGACCCTAATGAGGATAAGTGGTATAGAGAATGAATGAATCAACAAACTGGATGTAATTCATCTGTTTTGTATATACAAAATACAATACTCATATTTAAGCAGAGGTTAGTCAGGCATTCGAAAAAAGAATGAAGCTGTTATTCATAGTTACGTTTCTGAGATACATTTGAGCATCACCCAAGGTGTTAATCTACCATTCATGACCAATACATGTCAATTTGCCACCATATGATACTGTCTTAGGTAAACATTTAGATGGCGGCAGATGGAATTGTTAATTGGCAGTATGGGACAGACCCTGCTCGGCAGGTGTTTGACCACTCATCAACTTCACTGCTTATTCACCGTTATCAGCATCAACTCTTACTTTGTTGTAACTTTCCTTTCTATTTTCCCCCGAGCCTGTCGTCTCAGTGTCGCAGTTGCATTTCTCCAGGTCACAGGTGTGTGAGTGACAGGAAGAAAAGCACCTGTTTGCTAATATAAATCACAAGAACAAAACGTTGTCCGATGGTCGTGTCAATACAGTCATTTCATTTCTTCCAGGCAGGTCCTGTACTGCGAAAGAAGCAGTGAATGACTACACACCATAACTGCTGCTTGCAATGTTGGATGCATTTTTCATGCTTGTTGACGTTTTAATAGCAATTTAGCATGCCCGTTACACATAGATCATGACACTACGTTGTGATAAAGTTAGTGCCACATTTTTGAAGGCAAATGTGCTTTGCCCCTCTTACTGTGTGCACTGTTGTGAAGCAAAAAGATCAAATCAAAATCACATCTTCTCTACCTACTCACCCATCCTTTGCAGTCCAACCCCGTGATTCCGCTTTTATCCCCTCTCTTACCGGTGATTTGGCGCCTCATATAATAATACCCAATTTACTATCCAAATCTCTATAGTAGTACACAGCCGTGTGTGGGCTCAAGTATAAACACTACGGTGGCGGCTTTGAGGTGAAAGCAGGTATTGAATTACAACACTTCCAGGGCAGCATATTTCATACAGATGACCTTAACACATGTACGGCGGCGTTTTGAAAATGCTTGTTTGAGGAAGTCATTGTGGAACATCCAAATGAATACAATGTTAATCAAGAGTTTGTTGCAGTTTTTCTCATCAGTAACGCAAGTTCTTGTTCTTTTAAAAACATAATTTTGGCACATATAGCTGGTATATAGGTTTTGTTCTGTCAATTTCATTCCTATATCTACAGTAACTATGTCCTTTAGATACGGGGCAATGAAAAAGGGCTAGAAAAAAAAGTACACTTTAGTTATTTTCATAACCTAACCACCTCACCTTAACATGAAAAAGTCAAAGTCACTGTCTTTATCCAATGCACGAGAAGACAATAGTCTATCATGTATCAATTAGGCATTTTGTCTTCCAGCTAGTTAAGTGGTTACTTTTGTGAAAGAAGACGGGTGCATAAATGTTAGCTAGGAACATGGCCAACTTGCTCATTCTAAATCGGGTGTGAGCAAACTGCGCAACACGGGCCACATCAGGCCCGCCAAGCGTCTTAATCCGCCCCATTCCAAACTCCATTATTTAAACCTTTAACATGGAAACCGTAGCCGGCAACATGACTTGCAGCGCTATTGTGGCACACTTGAGTTGCCAAAATAGTCAGATGCAATCTGTAGCTTGTACAAAAAAGCGATCCAAACAACACACACAACACACAAAGTAACCTACGTACTGCATCAGGAGGGCATACAAATAAACATCTATCCAAAATCCCCATTCCAAAAAAACACCCACATATTCCCACTGCAAGGCATGCTGGGTCGCATGTGTTACTCTTTCACCCAACATTTTGCAGTGTTTGTCACATTTTTGCTTGATTGGAAAATATGTTTAAAGGGGTTGTCAGAAAAGTAAATAAGTAGGACTTAACATACTCTTGATATCCAATGTTTTATTGTTCATAGTTCATATTATTGTTGCAGCTGGACTACCCAGCATACCTTGCAAGCATTTGGAAATAACAGTTTTAACTTAAGTGTTATGTTTAGCACTTAGTTCTTGTTTATACAGTAGTTGAATTATGTGATGCGTTAACTTGCTGTGGATGCATGTCATTCGGTTTGGTGCCACATACAGTGAATATAGACGGCCCCTTGTTTTGCCCATTGTGGCCCGCGAGTCAAATAATTTCCCCACCCCTGTTTTAAATGTTACTGATTTGATCCCCAACTCTCCAACACACTACCACGCTGTATCATTGCAACTCTGGGGAATATTTGGGATTGTTCCGTTTCATTCGATTGTGAAAGGTGGAGGTTATTAAGAATGACTGGCCAAAGAGTGATTGTATAAAATATATGACTTGTCTATGCTGTACATGTGCCCATGTGTAATTTTGCGGATTATTTAGAGTTTCTGATATGCACGGTGGTGGTTATCGTTAATAGTGGCAGGAGCGTCATTATATTATGCATCCACATTATTTGGGGATTATTTCGAGTCATTCTGTTTGTGTCTTTTATGTGAGGTGGTGGTTATTATTAATGACTGGTGGGATGCCCAATCACATTTGCATGAGACCGTATGAGCTTATAATTATAAACTCATTTTTTTACCTGAACTGGCAAACACTTGAAAACGGCTGTCTGTTAAAATGTCCGACATGCATTCCAAGCTTTCACTGAATATTCTCCTGACATCGCCAACTACTGGCCTGGCATGTACATATTGCAGCTGTGTCAGTCGTTTGAAGAGATCATTTCATGCTTTAGAATAAGCCAAGACTATTATAATATGAGTTTGTGTAATATTCAGAATGAAAGAATCCTGTAAATTTTTTTTTTTAATTATACATGTATAGTAGGGCTGAAGCTATCGAATATTTTTGTGATTGAATATTCTACTGAAAATTGTTTCGATTAATTGGGTAATCGTAAAAAAAACCTTTTTTTCAAAGAGGAATTGTAAATACACGAAAAAATCACTAAATCATGCCCATGATTTTTTAGAAAATCAACCGTTTTATTTCTTAAATTCACATTGTGCATTGCAAAACATCGTGTATTTTCTTGGGTCTAATGGAGTACATGACGGTGCTTTTGTAGATGAATTTATCCATCCCAGACTGTAACTATTTACTGGAAAAGGAGAGAAATAATAATTATTTTACTAAGACATTACTCCATTCTAAATTACATATTACATTATGTTGACGGCTGGGCATTATAAACCTTAAACTTAATACAAAAATAAGACAAATATTCATTATGACAGGGATCTCAAACTCAATTTACCTGGGGCCGCTGGAGGGTAGGCTCTGGGTGGGGCCGGATAAAGTATTGGGAGTAGTACTGGTATTCTCAGGGTACCCCACAATACAGTATGATACATGATGCATGGCTCATGATACTAATGATATATCCATATGGTGATAGGGTGAACCAAAAAAAAGAAGTAATTTCAGAGTTTGTACTTTGCTGCATTTAGCTGGGATTGGCCCCAGTTTACCGGTGACCACTGTAATGAGGACAAGTGGTGTAGGAAATGGGTGGAATTTTTGTAGCATATCTTAACCAGAATACCAGCAGCAATGCTGCAAAAACAATAAGATCGTTTTAGTGCATAACATAAATGTAAACAGGATTTTAATTTAGGTGTCTGAAAAACAATGAAACTATTTTAAACCCATTTTAGAAGAAAAAAACCCACCTCATGTCTTTCCAGTAGGTCAACCCTATGAAGTAGAAGCATTACAAAAATATTTTCTATAACATTTACACTATTCTTTAATGTCTAGTCGCGGGACACAAAATTTGACACTGCGGCCCTTGAGTGTCTCACTTGCTGAATGAGAACGCTGTTGTTCCATGACACAGTATTGTCTGCTAGAAATGAGCAGCTACTGATTAGTGAGCTAAAATGTTTTAGTTTTGCATTTGAACTCACAGCGCTGTGTTTTTTCAGATGAAATAAAGCCAGTGTGAAGTCACGTTAGCATCGTTCTAGACTTACGAGGACGCGCAATTACTTCGACGATTTCATTCATTCATCCATTTTCTATACCACTTATCCTCATTAGGGTCACGGGTAGACTGGAGCCTATCCCAGCTGACTTTGGGCGAGAGGCGGGGTACACCCTGGACTATTTATTTTGGGAAATAAGACCACAAAATATCAGGAGAATGTCCACTGGGATGACTCATGTCTGTCGGAATCTTCAGATATCATGTTGGCTTGTTGTCAAAGCTCATGTCTAGTCATGTAATGGTGATGGGTCTGTGATGTCTGGTAGTTGTGTGTCACACTGAACATTACAGTAACATTACTGCTACCTAGTGACCAGTGTAGAATGCTACGTATTGTCACAAGGTCTTTGAATGCATCTTCTGAATACCTTAAAGGTGGGTTGGAGTTAATTCGTAGCCATGTTTATTCTTTAAAATGCTTTGGGCAAAATAAACATTAAATATACACATTTTTACTAATAATAAGCTTTGTTCAACCACAAAACAGCATGAATTATTAATTTATTATTGAAAAAATGTAATATGGTAAAGCGTAAAGTGGCGAGAAATGACTATATACAGCACAAGGCTCCAGGAGGGGTGGTATACCGTTCACCTCTATATGTTCGACACATTTGTAAGCTATTATTACACAACAAACTGTATGACCCATGACCATCTCCGAATCTAATTTTGCATCAAAGAACAAGAAAAAACACTTCAATTTGAAAGCAGGAAAGAAATATCTAGGATAAATTATCCATTAATTGACTTCATATGTTCGAGCAACAAAAAAAAAAAAGAAATTATTTGCATTTCCTCCGCTACAGTAACTCAGCAAGGGGTCGTCCGGCCTCTGACCCCGCCGCTCACAATCTGCGAGGTCTGTTTAAGGATAATTGCTTACATACCATGGAAAAACACCCCTTGACTCCGAATTTGCATCACTCCCTCTGCAGCTTCAATAGGCAGCGTACAGTAGGCGTTTCATGTAGTAAGACTACATTATATGAGGCGTAGCTTGGTGTACCCTTAAGACACCCCCACCTATCCCTACCGCCACCTCCTCCGCTACCTCTACATCTTTGTTTCACGGCTGACAGAAGAAGTGCCAGAGCTCCTCTGGCTCGAGTGATTTATGACCAGCAGCTGCTTTTGCAGCCCGTGACCCACACAGCTGGGTGTCAGATGTGGTCTCCCCCTGTAAGCAGAAACTTATCTGGCAACCCGACATCAGTGGAGGACTGGGTGGAAGGAGTGAGAAAGAGGGGTTGAAGCGGAGAGTGGGAGGAAGATGGGGTGACCAGACGGAAAATGCAGATGAGTGAGCTAAGAACGTTTTAAGAAAAAGCACCTTCTTGATAGGAATTGAAACAAAGAGGCATTAAGTCTTTTTTTCCAGCCAAAAGCAAGCCGTGTCTTCAGCTCAGGACAATCGATTTGAATACAGCAGCTTAGCTCTGCATTGATTTCCGCTGGCGTAGAGAAAGCAAAATGTTTGTATTATTTCATAAGCCAATTAGGTGCAAGGATACTTCTCTCCCTGTGTGCCTATTGACCAGCAGTCTGTGGCCGCGGCTTTATTGTCCGGGGGGAGCTCTATAAAAGATCAATAACAGGCGAGTGATTGGATTATGGGCTAATCAATGCATTGTGCTAATATATCACCAGAGTGATTACAGAGCACTGGCTAATAGAAGAGCGCTCGGGACATCGCACTCCCTTCTGGTAGTAGAAGAGAAAAGTCAAACGCTGCAGGGAGCAAAGTTGTTGCACGTGCAGGTGCCTGTCACATGTGTACATGTGATGGTGCGTTTATACAGAATGTGTGATTGTGTCAAGTGGGTGGGGGTGGTGGTGATGGGGGGAGTTGACTGTTAATTCTTTCATGATTCTTAAAGCAGCTGAAGACAACCAGATGGTGCATGATAGCTTCCTTAGAAGAAGCCATCATCACACCCTTGCGCTAATAGTGACTCCTTGCCCTCATTGTGATGACAAACACACCTGGAAGCTGCATTAGGATGGATGTGAAAAATGACCTCTTAAATATCTTATGGCATTTCAAATGGCAGGTAGCACAAGACAGAATGTTAGTTATTATCTTATTCTTACACACTTACAGTGTATTTCCTAAAATAGTGGCCTCAGGTTTTGATGTTCTCAACTGCCAATAATACAGTCACACTTAGGGTACATTGTTTTTTGTACCCACAATTTTTGCATCAATGATAAATGTGTCATTTATAATGGTTTAGCATTGTTTTCTGAATGGAAAATTATACGTATTCTCTATAAAATATATTTTTGGAAATATTGTTGGATGTCTGGCTTTACATTACTGTATTTGCTATGGGAAAAATACCTTGGTTTTCATTGGTTTCAGGTTTTTTTTTGATAGCTAGATTGATACATAGGTAGATAGGTAGAGAAATCCTACCCAATCATATGAGGCGCCAAAAAATAGGTAGAGGATCAAGCAGCTCTCCAAAACTGGCATAAAAGTAATCACTTAGTCACAGAATAAAACGATCAATGCAAGACAGGAGTGATAAGGAAAAGAAAAATAGGAAAAGAAAATGAGAATAAATAAATAAATACTTAATAAATAATACAATCGGTATATTATATAA
Organism: Oostethus manadensis; assembly: GCA_024372805.1. NCBI lineage: Eukaryota > Metazoa > Chordata > Actinopteri > Syngnathiformes > Syngnathidae > Oostethus > Oostethus manadensis. The sequence goes on from QODF01000074.1 coordinate 1,143,362, forward strand.
AATTATAAATTAGTTAATATTAATTATATATGTGTGAATGTGTAATATATTATGTTATATTACACTATATTTCAACATATGAATTTGTACTATACATACATAGTATATACAGTGTTATAATAAATAGTAATACCTTAATCATATTAACTGTATATGTAATGTAATGTATTATTAAGTTGCATAATACAAATATAGAAATAATAACAAAGTTATAGTATAATAACATTTTTATTTTGGTTTTTAGTAATAAATAAAACAAAAACATTTGGAAAAAATCTATAAAACACTGCAATACAAAATTCATATTATTACATATTGTTGCTTTAAAAGTTGTGCTTGTAATAAAACAATCCCCCCCCCCGGTGTGGTACAAATTCTTTCTTTCCCAAAGAGGCGACAGCTGCGAAAAATGTCCATTGTCTGCTGGGCTGAGATGAGAAACGTGACTGGGAGGCTAATCTTGTTAGACTTTTAACACCAGAAAGTCAGAAAATAATAATGTAATTATTATGATGAACCCTTTCACGGGTAATTATTCTTGTTTAATAACTTGTCAGGTCATTTATTATCAGAGAGTGAGAGATAGCCTCCAATCATCCTTTTTGATGTCTTTAATTCCTCTCTGTAATTTTTTGGAAACGATAGAAAAACCTTTTGCCTTTGAGGCTGTGTGGAAAGACCAGTGCTTTTTTCCGCCTCTTTATGCATCTTTATTCGTGGAGACAGAGGAGAAAGTGGGCGACTGAATGAGATGTGGTTAAACATCTCAAATCCTTTTTAAGGTGTCTTTGTTTGGTTTCTTCTTAGCTGCTTTGTGCTCGCGTTTCTTACTCAAACACGAGCCCGAGACATCATCTGGTCCTGTGAGGCTCACACTGAGGAGCTTTGCTAAAGTTCCTGTTTGCTGAAGAGTTTAGGGGGCTTCCATGTGACAAATTGTAAAAGAGCTTTTATGGAGCGTAATGAAAAGGAAAAACAGGCCAGAATAAAGGCAGTCATGAGCATGGAGTTGCTGCACAGTGGAATGTTTTGGGCGAATTAGCGACATTTTCATTGACTTGAGTCTCTAATTTAATCTTATCAGCACATGGAATGGTGTTTAATTTAATTTACCAACAAATGCACACTTGGAGTTCCAAAAAGGAATGTAAAAATGCCTCCCTGTCCACACATTTTATTGTTTTGGTGCAGTTTCTCTGCATTTTGTATGTACTCTTTCACAAAGGTATCATTGGTGATATGTTGCATTAAAGAGCATTGGGAATTTGGAAAAAAAATCCCTCTTGGCGTTTTAAAGTTTCACCCTCAGAGCAGGTGAAAGTAACATGCAAAACTATAATTTGGCATTGACAATAATGATGTTTGATAAAAAAGAATCGCAGTCACGGGCTAGCGTGGCAACCGGGCTTCCACCGCACTCTGAGACGGACAGCGGTATTATGAAGCCTCCGCTGGGCCGTCCCTGCTATCTTTCAGAGAAGGCGTTTCTCAAAACCACATTAACCTCCACACTGCTTGCGACTACCATCATATATTGACTTCTGTTCACCTCACTACGAGTTTGTAGGCTTGATTGTTACATACTGTAGAAATTTCACATTTGTGTTCAAGGACTGCCGTACAAAGTGCGAAATCGCAACGCTTGATGTAAAACATTATCAGTGACGCATAAACATCTGAAAATTTTGGGCTTTCTTTTAACAGGGGTACTATGTATACTGTGTATGTATACAAATACTACGTATTTTGTGGACACGGGAAAAGGAAGACACCGGACACAGTTTTATTTGGATCATGTTGTGTTTAGCGGTGTGTATGCTTGCACACATTTTGCCTCTGCATTGTCCCACAATTTGCCGTGGCAATGCATGTCATTTATTTATTTGCTGTATTTATGGCACACCTGAAAAGCACACTGTTTGCTTTCTGTTAATGCATATATTACGCACTTGGAGACAAAAAAGGAGGCAAGAACAGATGCTAGAAGACATCGCTTTGGGCATTCTGATCATTTATTACCAAAAAACATGGAAGATAGAAAAGAGACTATGAAAATTATTTGATAATTCCCTCCGATTTGCCCCCATTTATGTGTATGAGACAAGCTTTGATATTCACCATGTGTATTGTTGTAGCACCACGCCAGCAGAGGCAGCCCTCACCTGAATATTGACTGGTACCACTCCCTCCACCCCTCTGCACCCACTTCCTGTTTGGCAGCCATTTAAGCATGGCCCAGGCCAAACAAAGGTTGCAAAATATTGCCAGTTCTACTGCCTTACCGAGCATTTGTTTGCATTTTCTCTGATTGACCATGTGTATGACTTCTCGCCTGTTTCTTGATCTTTGCCTTTTAAATTACCCTTTTGGTTGTTTGCTGTTCGGACTGATTACTTGTGTTTTGACATTCTTGCCTGTGACCACGTTTTACGATCTCTGCCTTACGTCTAAGATTGGTGTGTACTAAACTTCTGCAAATGGATTCCTACACGGCTTCCGCCTCAACCGCATTACAGTTGTTGTGCATAGGTTGTGGTGCGTTCAGGAGTAGTTTATGGAAATTATGCATGCCAGAAATTTTTAACCCATCCATCCATTTTCTATGCAGCTTATCCTCATTAGGGTCACGGAGATGCTGGAGCCTATCCCAGCAGACTTTGGGCAAGAGGCGGGGTACACCCTGGACTGGTCGCCAGTCAATCGCAGGGCACATATAGACAAACAACCATTCACACTCACATTCATACTGATGGACAATTTAGAGTCACCAATTAACCATATGGGAGGAAACCGGAGTACCCGGAGAAAACCCACACACGCACGGGGAGAACATGCAAACTCCACACAGAGATGCCCAACGGAGATTTGAACCCAGGTCTTCCAGGCCTCCTGACTTTGTGGCCAATGTGCTAACCACTCAGCCACCGTGCGGCCCGAAATTTTTAACCTTTAAAAAATTTCTTTGCGCACTGGCACCCAGCCATGCACAGTTTATATATTCTTTACACCTGTTTACAACCAATTTACTCATTGGCACGTCACTGACAAATTCAAAAATACCCCTGGCTGGACAAAACGTGTGCAAGTGTAAATGAGGCTTTTGTGACCGTACTTGATTTCAACATGAGCTAAAAACGTTGTCTTTCTTTTTGATTTTTTAGGGATATTTTTCCATTTGTAAAAAAAGCCATTAAAAAAATCGACGTTTAAATGATGTTTTTCCAAATGTATCAAAAACAGGCACAAGCCGGTGTCTCATTGTGCCAGTCCCAAACCCAGATAAATACAGAGTGTTCTGTCATGAAAGGCATCTGGCATAAATCAAACATATGACAGGTTAACAACGACCAAAAGGGTGCCGGATGAAACTAGATTATTATTGGTCAAAGAAGGAGAGGAGGAAGGTGTGTTCGAAGGAGGAGAACGATGAGGAATGCATAGAGTCTTGGACTGAGAGGTGGGACTTTGAATGTTGGAGCTATGATGGGAAAAGGTTGAGAGTTAGTTGACATGATGCAGAGGCGGAAGGTAGACATATTGTGTATCCAGGAGACCATGTGGAAAGGTAGCAAAGCTAGAAGTTTAGGAGCAGGGTTCAAGCTGTTATATCAAGGTGCAGATAGGAAGATAAATGGAGTAGGAGTTATTAATAAGTAATTTTTTCCTGGAGGTAAAAAGAGTGTCAGAGTGATAAGCCTGAAGCAAGAAATTGAAGTTTTGATGTTTAATGTTGTTAGTGGGTATGCTTTGCAGGTAGGATGTGATATGGAAGAGGAAAAGACATTTAGACCTTGATGAAGTGATGCTGAACATCCCTAGAAGTGAGAGAGTTAGTGCAGACTTCAATGGAGATGTTGGTGCAGGAAACCGAGATGATGAGGAGATGATGGGCAGGTTTGGTAACCAGGAGAGGAACGCCCAAAGGACAGATGGTGGTCAACTTTGCAAAAAGGACGGAAATGACTGTGTTGAACACTTTCTTACAGAAGATACAGGAACATAAAGTGACCTGTAATAGTGGAGGTAGGAGCACACAGGTAGACTACATCTTATGTAGAAGGTGTAACCTGAAGGAGATAAGTAACTTCGGAGCATTGGTAGGTGAGTTTGTAGCATAGGATGGTGGTGTGTAGGCTAAGGGTAAAGGAAGAACAGAAGACCAAATAGTGGACGCTGAAAAAGGAAGTGTTAAGTGACTTTTAGGAAAAAGTTGAAAAAGGCTACGGGTGGTCAGGAAGTCCTTCCAGATGACGGGACAACTACAGCTACTGTGATCAGGGTACAGGTTGGAGAGTATTTAGTGTGTCACCTGGAAGGTAATTAGATAAGGAGACTTGGTGGTGGTATGAGGAGGTGCAGGAGTGTATAGAGAGTAAGAGGTTAGCCAGGTGGGACCCAGAGAGGATTAAAGACAGCTGACAGGAGTACAGGGAGATGCAGCCTAAGGTGAAAGTAAAGGTGGCAAAGGCCAAACAAATGGCTTTTGATGACTATGATGACAGCAAGGAGGGAGAGAAAGATCTGTACAGGTTGGCAAGGCAGAAGGACAGTGATGGGAAGGACGTGCAGCAGGTTAGGGTGATAAAGGATAGGGATGGAAGGGTGTTGACAGGTGCCAGTAGTGTCATGGGAAGATGGAAACAGTACTTTTTTAGAGGGGGAAAAAAAAAACATACCGATATTGGTCAATATGGGGCTGATGAAATCAGTGGGTCCATATTATCGGACGTCCCTAATATTTAGTTTTGTACATAACTGGTGCCTCATCGGGAACAATTTTGGAGTCAGGACAAGTTAAAGTCTCCTGTAATTGATTGTGTACGACTTCTGAGGGTCCATTTGAAAAAAGGATTAGGATTTTTTGATGAGAAAATAAAGGCATCAGGAGGTGGTTTCAATTTCATTCTATTTCCACCTGCTCCTAAAGTCTGAGGTGTGGAATTACACGCTCTACATGACACGTATCTATATGCTAAATCCCCCTCTGCACTTTTCCCGGTTTCCTCACTGCTGTCACTTCCGTTGCTGTTTAAGTGTCCGTTTAAAAAGCCTCCACTGTCCCGGAGGACTTGTCTTTTACCCATCAGCCTCGTTGAAAGTGCTAATCAGCCACAAAGCTGAAGGTGTGCGGCATGCGCTTGTTAGCCCTCGTCCCAATCTACCCCCGCGTCCCCTTTGACATCCACACAGGCACTTAATTCCCCCCTATTATGTTCTAATGTTTCTATAGCCTCCTAATGAGACAAGAAAGGGGAGTATCAGGTTGTGTCCATTGATGCGGCGTGTGTTGAATGTGAGCGGAACCTCTGAGCCATCTGCCTCTTACAAGAAACATGGCGGGTAATAGCAGAACCATGACCGTGGAGATCAGCTCCCTGGCAGGGAGTCTTGTATTCATGGAGCTTTACAGGCAGCCAGCCAGCACTGATCTGACACGCCCCGACTCATCCGACCCCCTCCTTTCTATTCCCACTTTTTTATGTGCACCCCAAATCCAATGCTCCCCCTGATTCTTTCCTCCAAGTGGCTCAGGCCTCAGAATCCATGTTGCCATGGGTGATGCGGGGTGCAGGGTCAGAGGTTGCTTGTCTGAGGTGAGGTCCAGACTGCGGGACCATCTGAGGGGACCATCTGGACGAGTGACCTGACATAATTAGTTATTAATTCTCCTGGAGGGGCGACAAGAGAGGAGACGTGTGCATTTGGATAACCTGCAGAGATGCTGTTGGCATCACCGCCACAATTTATATACAGTACATAAGCACCCTCATTAAACGCATAATTAAGCTTTTGACATGCTTGCTTGAGCATCCTGGGTTTTAAGAGGCATACTGTATGCACAGCAACACCATATTGGTAACTCGTGCACGAGGCAGACATTACAATCCTATTGGAATGAAAGCTACCTTCGCATTTTGCTACAAATTCAAGAGTGTTTCTCACCTTCTTTGGAAACATTCTAGCACTTATACGCAGAGCGCTTGACGCACAGTGCTTAATATGAGGAAGAAAGGAGATGGAAACGGAGTGATTCATCATTCTATGTGTATTCTAAGAACAAATACATCACCCACAAACATGTAGTAAAGATTATTTTCCTAACCGGAATCAGTCTATAGTTTGCTATAGTCTATAGTCTATTCACTTTGCAGCTGAATTCAGATTTTGTTGTTGTTGCTTTTTTCATGTGAGTGTGAACAGTACAATTCCATTTTTCAAAAACGTGACTCAGGTCTTGTTCGCTTGCTGCAGTCTGAACGGTCAGGTCACTTTTATTCGTCCTATATGTTATTCAAAGGCGTGCTTTGACATGCGAGACTTCAGTAAAGGTACTCACAGATGCAGAGGAAAAGTTCTTCTTGTGATCCTAATATGATTTCAAGAAAGTGTCAGTGAGGCGGCTCAGTCACCCACCACTCCTGATTGAAGCAGTTGTTGCAGTAAGTTCTGCGTGAACGTCTTCTTAATCTTCTACGTGGAATCGTTCGGTTAAGAAAATGTTGTCTCCCGTTGCACAGAATCTTTGAAATTGCCACCAACGTGCCAAGGAGAACACAAACTGGAGCAATGTTTACTTCCCTAAACGCACGGCAATGTGCGTGACGTCACGGTTTGAGCGTCCTACTAAATTGACGGGTGAGACCAGCTATTGCATTCACCTTGAACTGGACATTTCCCAATCATTTGCCAACGGTGTTCTGGTGCTGAGCTTTCCCAATCAAAGCATACGGTAGTACAGTGTCAGCACCTGGCCCCCTCCTGCTGTTCTGCCCCCCACCACCGCCATCACCACCACAGTTGCTGCTGTCACTGCAGGGGAATCTCCTCATTGGCATGCAGGCGGCGACTAGGAGCTGCAGAGCACCGACGCCCTCGCTCTCTAGGGACGCTCTTCTCCTCTCTCGCCTTCTTTCTCCTTGTCTTTCTCCTGCTCGCTCCCTCTTGGCCCCACATCATGCATCTGTCACAATATCTGGCAAAGACGGAGGGGTTGGGGGCACAGGCACGGGTACAAGAGTATTTTCAAAGCAAACGTCTCATGACAGCCATCTAAGTGGTGCGTGGTGTGTTTGCTGCAGTACCGTGGGATTGTTTTTACAGCACTGGGAAATCATTTAATCACGCTCTATTTTTATCCTGCTTAAGTATGACCAGTGGGCTTATTGTGCTTACGTCCGCGCAGATCCGTGAGATGTTTGCAGAGAGAGAGTGTAGGGGTGTGTGTGAGATGCAAACAAACAAACAAACAAACACAGTTCCAAGACATGTGTCGGAGGTTTTTTTAAAAAAAAGAGATGCGGCACAGATCCAGTGTGGTTCTGTTGATTTTGGCACGAGTGAAAGAAGTGAGAAGAAGAAGAGCGCTGATTGCAGCCAGACTCAAGCTGTGGGCAAATCAAGCATGAAATCAGGAACAAAAAGATTCATGGGATTGCGGGGCATTCGACTCACACTTTCTGAGCCCTGGTTGGGCGTGTGTGTGTGTGTGTGTGTGTGAGACTCAAGATATTTTAGTCCTTCTTTAATAGCCTAATCTGTGGAGGATTAGCAAATTTCAAATCAGGCTGCTTTTGCAAAGATGATTGAGCTTTGGTGCTTGATTTTGGTGATGTAGTTGGTCCATTGTGTAGTCAGCCTCTTACCCAAAGTCAACAGGGATAGGCTCCCGCTTCCCATGTACGGATGAGCAGTGTAGAAAATGCATGCATAAATGATTGGATTGACAGGAAGTTGTGTACACTAAATGGTAAAAAAGTATCTTTGCACAACCCCTTGGTACCCAATCCATCCAGCTATCTGTTTTCTTTCTTTCTTATCCAGGTCTGGGCAGTCTCAGTAGGGAAGTCTAGACTTTTCCGGTCCCCGGCCACCTCTTCCACTGGGAGGACAACGAGGCATTCCCAGGCCAGCTGTGAGACATAATCCCTCCAGCATATCCTAGAGATGGGCATGCACGGGATACCTCACCAGGGAGGCATCCAGGAACTAGATGCCTGAGTTACCTCAACTGGCTCCTCTCAGTGTGAATATTATCCTGAAGGTCAGGTTTTAAACTTCATCAGTTAATGAGTTGTTGATGGTGACTAAAATAAAAAGCTGTGTATTGTTTTTGTAAATTAATGTCTTACAGTCAGTAGGTGTACATCCACTAAAAAATATATATAATGTAAATATAATTACTGCATGAATACCTAGATTATGCTACTGGAAACCAGTTCCCTCTCACTTGTATACATAACCATTGAGCGATCATCAGAGTCGGCTTTCACACGCGCCCGTCTCCAGGGCGGGATGCAACTCGCAAGGACGGTAGATGTCACTCTCTGACCAGAATGTCCACAGTATTTACATGCTTGTGTCTTTGGCTATGTTGACACTGACACATTAGGTGAATTTGCACATAGATTTGAACTGGTATCGGTAATTGGTGTTTTAAACAAAAAATCTGAATTGGGAATCCCACCCTGCAGTGTGAACGTAGCCTTTGTTTCATTTATAATTGAATTTGTCAAGTGTTTAGATTTCACAGTTTGACGGTCCAAATCAAAAACAATAAAAATTTAATTTGGCTGCACGATGGCCAGGTAGTTAGCCAAGTGGTTAATGTGGCAACACTGTCAGGAGATCTGGAAAATCTTAATTTGAATCTCCGTTTGGGCATCTCTGTGTGGAGTATACATGTTCTCCCCGTGCGTGCGTGGGTTTTTTTCTCCTGGGACTCCAGCTTCCTCCCACATTCCATAGTTATGAATGTTGGGACTCTAAATTGCCCATAGGTTTGAATGTGAGTGTGAATGGTTGTCTGTCTATATGTGCCCTGCGACTGACTGGCAATCTGTCCAGGGTGTACCCTGCTTCTCACCCAAAGTCAGCTGGGATAGGCTCCATCATACTCTCATGACCCTAGTGAGGACAAGTAGCATTGCAAATTAATGAATAAATGAGAAATTACATTTGACCAAAAATCTGCAAATTTGCAGGGCTGTAATGCTAAATGTATGGACAGCCCCTGTATTCCTGTTCTGGGTGAAAGTTAAATACTAACTAACTTTGGAAATACATGCTTTTTATTTCACAGCTAAGGCAGTGGATATAAGTAGTGAAACGCTAACATCATGTGATCTGTTCTTTGTGCAAGAACTGCACACAGCTGTATTATGTGACTAGGACTAACATAATCTGGGAGGCGGCCTGGCTGGTCCACCGATATCATACATCACTACAGGAGGTGGTTTGGGGTCACCATGGCAGTTATTACAAGCCACTTTACTATCCAAATTATTTTGAAAGCGCTATTTGTGTGTCAAACTGTTATAGATTGTTGCTTTAAATTCAATGCGTCGCTTTAATGTCTGCAAGGGGATTACTGTGTTTTGTTAACTTCCAGGCAGCACAGCTTCCCAGTCGTAACTCAGGTGCCCCGACACAGTGAGGAACTTTATTTCCCCTCCATTTTGCGGCATGACCCCCAGTTTCCTGGCTCAGCCAATGAGATCGACCGTATGACCTCAATATCCTGCTCCAGCCAATCAGAACATCTAAATGTGCTGGAGTGCAGTGAGCTTTGCAGCCGAGGTGTCACAAGCTACCCCAATTGAATGTTTATTCAAGTACCACTGGCTTGATTCATTTACAGCTGACCTCTACCAGAGGTGAACATGTGGAATAATTGCATGCACATTGGTTTCATTTTCACTCCTTGCGCGTGTGCTTCATGACACTTTATTTAAGCAATCAAAAAACAATGCAATGGAATTAAATAATCGTAAAGTTTACGCTCACATAGGTTGTAAAGTTCACGCGAAACATGTTGAAACATTTTTCTCTTCGGAGGATGACTCTTTGCCAGGCGGCAGGCAGAGGAACACATTAATTGGCGTATGAATATGCAATTGTGCCTCAATGCTAGACCTGAAATCAATCAAGTCGACATTGGGGGGCTACTCGGACACGTGCCACCTGCACACACACTTTGTGCGGCTGTGCCTCCTCGCAGGGCTAAAACCTTGCCGTCTTGCCTCTTAGTTTAGCCATTAGAGATGTATGAAGGTGCCATCATGTTTATTTCCCAATATACTGGTGGTAAACTACGCTGAAAGGGGTGGTCACTTTTTCAGAAAACAAATGACTAGAGAGCAAAAGCCATTCTTTTATATCTTAAACTTTTACTTCACAAAATTCACAAAAGTCACAAGTTAACAAAACCGCACATTTAACAGTACAGTACTGCAGTACTGCTTTTAATGAACTACTGCAAGCAACACTAACCAACGATCTTATATATGACAGGAATGCTTTGCTGTTTTTAAGAGCCAACTAAAAATACACTGTTCTTTATATTCTTTATATAACAGGAGCAAATATATTTTACTATAGGAGACAAGCACTCTGCTGTTTTTAAAGACCTACTGGGAAAATACTAGTTGAAGAGCCTATATATGACAAAAGTGCTCTGCTGTTTTTAAAGCTCTACTACAGAAACACTTTTCAAAGATCTTTTACTATATGACATGAGCACTTTTTGAAGGACCCACTGGGAAAAACACTAGTCAAAGATCATATATACTATGGCAGAAGTGCTCTGCTGTTTTTGAGGAGCTGCTGCAAAAAACACTAGTCACAGAATCTATATGTGACAGGAGTGCGCTGCTCTTTTTAAGGACCTACAACAATTGCACTTTTCAGAGATCTTTTACTATATGACGCAAGCACTCTGCTGTTTTCAAAGACCTACTGGAAAAAAAAATATTTGAAGATCATATATACTATGACAGATGTGCTCTACTGTTTTAAAGGACCTACTACAAAAAAAAAACAGTAGTTAAAGATCCTTTATGTAACAGGAGTGCTCTGCCGTTTCTAAGGTCCCACTTTAAATACACTTAACAAAAAGATCTTATACTATATGACATGAGCACTCACACATGCAAAAAACAAGCTTGTCTCTAGTGTTAGACTAGATGATTTCACTTCCAGAAATGACGCTGAACTGCGAGAGCTAGTTCGTCAACTGTAAATGTAATTTTAGCAAATTTACAGTTTGCTTTCAACAATCACAAAAATGTAGAACATAATTACAAACGATATACTGTATATAGAAGCAAAGTTGTATTATATAATAACATAATATTTACTATAACTGTGCTTAGCTTATTTTTACAGTTGTATGAGTAAAGGTTTTATGATGGTGAATTCACGTAATTGATGTTATTCTGTGCGTGAAACATTGTTTTCAAATGTACATTTGTTGTGTTTAAAATCGAGGACTTGCAGTGGTGGTGCTTCTATAGTGGTGGTGCATTCAAGTGCGTCTGGGCAAAAGGCCCATGTTTGGCCCCTTGTGAAGCCAACTGTGAAAGCCTACAGGGCACATCAGTCAAAAGCACCATTTGCCAAAACGTAAAGACGGGGTTTTGCAGTATTTAGACAAATCAGATCAAATACACATAAACACACAATTCACTTAAACACACACACACTCTAGCATCTGTGATCCAAAGAGCAGAGCAGAGCAGAGCGTTCCTGCTGCTGGAATCAGAGCAGCAGCGACGTCTGGCAGAGCTTCATATGATCATGTCAGATGTGACTGATGGGAGATGTGTGTTCAGACTGTGTCCAGGTCCAGATTACCTGCACACATTCATGAAAATGCAGGGAAAACATATGCGACTTCAACACTTTGGAGCATATTTCTGCAAAAGTCTTTAAGGCCTGCCAGCTGCGGGAGATTTTTTACTTTCAATATATTATCTTCTGTTTAAACTTTACAGCATAGTCTTCTCGCTGTTAACAAATACCCCTGAAATGACTATAGATATATAAAAACCTATTTATGTCTCCCTCTATGCCATTCAACCCCATTGAATATTTCTTTTTTAGCAAATATAATGAAATGAGGCACGTTTGGCATCACTTTCTTTAAAAAAAAACAACACACGTTGGCCATGTAGGAGACGTTGCACCATGCGACCATCATCCATGTTTGGAAAGTGAATGCAAAGACATCAGTTTCCTGTCTGCGACCACATCTTATTCCCGACGCCCCAGACATGCCATTAGCAGCACTTGTGGTGTCGTGAGCCAAACATAGTAGTATGATTATGTAAATCAAAGAGCTTGATGTCATGGAAACTGTGAGAGTCGAAGGAGGCAGACAGATGTGTCGTCTTAATGGTCACATTAAATAAATGATCATCAAGTACACTTAGAAGTAGATTGATAACAGTGGAAGGAGTTGTTTTGCAGCTATCAGAGCAAGGCCCGTAGCTGAAAGCATTTTTCCAATTCAGTGAGACAATAAAATATAACAAATGACAACATTGAAAATGAAGAAAAAATACTAATTCAAGATTTTTTAAATTTTTACAAATGTATAATGTGTAATAAAATAAAATAAAAAGCAGTTGTGGCGCCACGGTGACCATAAAATAATACCAAAAGAATCACAATAAAAAGTCCTAATTTTTTATTATAAAGTTTTCTAGTGCAAAGGAAAAAGTTGTAAAAAACTTAAGAATAAAGTGATCATTATACAAGATTTTTTTTAACTTAAGAAATAATAGATATAAAAAAAAGTAATAAGATGAGTTTTCTATTATTTTGTTATATCAATTTTGAAGGTTGGCAGTAATAATTTTACCCAAAATGTGGGAAATTCAGCATTTTAACCCCAGGAAACTACATTTACTATAATAACCATTACTACATATGAAGACTGTTAAAAAATACATTTTTTTTTGTTTTTATTTGAACATTTGCAATTAATATTATAGTATTTATCAATCACACTGGACTGGTGACCAGTCCAGTGTATACCTCTCGCTGGGATAAGCCAGCTGGGATAGGCTCCAGCATACCCGTGACCCTAATGAGGATAAGCGGCATAGAAAATTGATGGATGGATGGATTATTTCTATACAATACACCAAGTAAATATGATATATGCAGTATAAAAACAAAAATAAATACATGTTTATATATAATACATATTCACTACCTCATTAGTTACATCTAATACGTTCAATAATTCAGAATTCTGTCCTTCCAGAGGTTATACTACTCCGTTTTGATTGACATATGCGATACTATGAGCAATATTATGAGCATTGAATGGCAAAAAAACTAGAATAAAATCGACAGAGACAGTAGAATTTTTTTCCAACTGTATTCAGATTGAAGCAACCTTTTTAAACCAATAAATAATCTCATCACTTCTTGTCCAAAGATTGAGATATTTACATTATAAATTAAACAGTAAGAGAAAACATTCAGCACATTTTAGTCATGACAAACACTTTGCATGTGAAGCAGGATTCCAAGCAGGTTGTACTGCTATGCCAATGAGGTAAAAACATGGGGACGTTTATATCCTGATATGTAAACATTGTTGTTATAAAGTGATACATACATGAACAATCTTTTGGACAGTACGTTTTAAAGTTTTACAATCAGAAGCGTTTAGCCTGCTGTGTTTCCATGGTTAGCCAAATAATAAAACTACTCTTTTTGGACATGAAATTACCTAAGGACAAAAAATACAAAGACCCATCAACATTATACACTAGTGAAACGCTTTCCCATGTCTGTCGAACATTATTCCTACTTTTCTGTGCAATGGAGTTTTCAGGTGAAAGGGCAATGGAGCAACACATTCTCTTATGGCCACTGGAAATCCAAGATAGATTAACCAACAAAACCAATTGCGCATGAGACATTCGGGCCGCAAACATCGGCTTGATGTTTAACCAGACTCAGAACCTTGGTCGCCTCTTCAGGAAGAAGGGAATTCAGTTCACCCCCATTAAAAAAACACTCTTCTCCACGTATAGTGGAAAAAAATCTCAACCTTTGCCTCTTGGCTTTGTGAGCATCAGTTCATGAACATTCTTGGAAAAGAGCATGCTTCGGTGTCAAGAACAATCCCTCAGCGTAGATAATCTTCCCATGCCTTAGAGGACAGGACCTATCAGCGTCAGATATTGTCAGCTCCCGTTGGTTATAATCACAGAGGTGGCTTTGTGTCCCTGCATCTGCTCCGCCTGCATCCTCATGTGTGTTGCCACATCGTACTGGACTCCTCCACAAGCAAGTCCGGAGTAACTCCTTAGGTTCTCTGGGTCATACAGGTGTTCCAGGGAGTACCCAGTCAATGCGTATGCCGCTTGCCTGTCTAGTGGCTGCCTCTCTTGGGACGGATAAAGAAGAGGGCTCCCTTGTGGTTGTGATGGATGCGGGGACAGATCGGTCTGCATGTAGTCTTTGGTGAGGGGGAGACCCGACCTGGGAATGACGTCAGAGCTGGGGCTGCTGAGGCGAGACAGAGACCCAGGACTGGTTTTGTTTTCGTCATTGTTTTCGTGAGGACCTGGTGGTTTGATCCGATGACGAAGTCGTTCAGAGGGAAGATCGATGCTCGGGGCTCCTGGGCCTCGGCACACCACGCTGCTGGGCATGCTGAGCTGCGAGTGATGGGATAGAGAGGAGGTAAAACACGGACTGTGAGCCTTAGTCAAGCTTGAAACGTCCAGTGGGGGTTTGTGCTGCTGCAGGCGACACTCTTCCTCTTTGATCATCTGCTGTGTGGCACGAATGAGGGTCTCCATCTTGCTGGGCTCTCGAGGACTAACTTGGAAGTGGTCCTGGTGGTAGCGCTCGCCAGAATCGCTGGTGGACCCGCCGCCATCCGGGGAACTCATGACGCTGTCTTCATCCCAGTGGCCTCGTCCTAGTTAAACAAAAAAAAAAGACATGAGTACGTAGTGATAGCATACATCCAGTCTGTATGTCTACATGGAATCATAGAGTGGTTGGCAATGGTGGCTACAGGCTATGCATTGTGAAATTACTTTCAATTTGAGGTAATTTTTGAACAGATGGTAGCAATCGACACACTGGCAAGAGACAGCATAAACAACTTAGCATGTCCCATAATAACATTTGGAAAACAGCTACCAGGGCCATTGAGGCCAGAGATGTTTTCAGAGACAGATGGTTGCAGCCTCAACCCTAACACCTCACCGTGAAAGGCTGCGTGGTAGGACGTGATTTCGTAGCCTTCGCTGTTCTCTGCAGATGGTTTCGGTAGGGATAGCACGGAGCGTGTGGCATCCCACCACACCTCTCTCCCAGATTGGGGAGTTCCCAAGAAGTAGCGCCCGCTTTGACATCGAGCCCGATCGCAGGCGTTGGCGTGAGGGCGAGTCTGAGCGTGGGCGAGATCTTCCTCCAGCAGACCCAGTCCGTAGCACAGTGAGCCCGATTCCGGATAAAGTCTGTAGGCGCACGATGCCTCGGGGGCCTCGCTCGGATCCAACAACTGAGGCGAGGCCGACTCTGTCAGCGGGCTCCCTCCCCATTGGCTGTCCTGGTCTGACTCAGAACGCTCTGGGTTGAAAGCAGAGAACTGCTGCAGAGACACAAAGAAATTGTGATTGGAAGCTGTCTATAGAAGTCAGTTCTATAAAAGAAACTGTTTATTACCTGCGGGTAGGGTGACACCCGAGCTTTGGCCTTTGCTTGGGTCAGACGTGACTTTGTGCTCTTCCTGTCTTCACTCAGACTTTCAGTATAAGGGAAAGCAGGCTTGGTGGGGCTCATTTGGTCCAGGGACAGCTGCATTCCCTTGTATTCCGTGTCCCTTTTTTACAAAATTATGGAACTCAATGTTAGAAATAGAGAAGAAAAGCTTACGCTAATATTTATCTAACATCCTGAGATGAATCGACCCTGTGAAGTGATGGGATCACATTGTATTTAGCCCTTAGTCCTTTGCGTCCTTCACTGAATCTCCTTTAGGTTTTTTAAGATGATTGCACTTCAGCAAAACAAGAACCCCTCTAAAGGAAGGACAACTTCGTGAAACAAATACATAAACAATCAGGCTTCACTGCATATCTTAAAATAAAGTTTGGCGCTATGCCAACTGTCCAGATGTAACAGCTATAATTTTGACCGTTTTGTTTTCTTTCAGCGACTAGGCTAACATCGCATGATGTAGCTGTTCAATGTGACTGTAAAGTTAGCGCAACAGCTCACACATAATTATGTTAGTGTTGTTGATGTTTCAGTCCTCCCGTCCCATTCCCAAAAAATATTAGTGCAGCTTTACCGTGCATTTATAAAAAGTGGATAAAGTGCACTTTTTGGACCGACACTGCCAGAGACAAAGCTCATATTACAGAATTACAGTAAAGAAATACGAATGGTTATGATTTTGATACTAATGATGATAATACTATTTAGCCATTGCCACAATGTCGCCAAAGGAAACGGTGGCTAAATCCATCCATTAAAGCATTTTCTGCACCACTCCTATAGTTTTTGGACCAGCGTCGACTTCATATACGTGTATTTATATGTGCAAACTCGTCGACCGCGTTGGACGATTTAACCGAGCATCCTGAGGCGGAACTCAAACCGAGGTGTCAGTGCAGAAGGGAGCGACAAGACTCCTGTGTCAAGTGCTCAGCAAACATGAGCCTATTATAACTTATCACATCAACAGTATGTAATAGCAGCTGCCTGGCATTTTAAACCCTGTGCCCCATTGCTGACCTCATGCAGCCACACACTTTAATAGAACTCTAAATACAACCCATTCTTTATGTGCAACACCTTGGGAGAAAGGCTGTGTTTGGATAGCCACCAGCGAGTGAGTGTTATTTGCTCTTGCAAGGTATAGTTGCTTTGGGGCTGCATCCTATCTGTGCCCTGCTGACTCCGTGGCTGAGCCAATAATGTCGGGCCATTGTGCAAACTCAGCTGTGTTAGCCGAATTCCACCTCTGGGTCAATGTCAGAGCACCTCATGCCACCAGTGAAAACCTTCCGTGTAATTGTTTTTATAATGAGCCCTTGCATGTATTTGTTTTTTTCTTTCGAATGTTAAAATGTTGCTTAAGTTGCTTATAATGGCGTACATGCACACTGACTGAGGAGAAACACGTGGATCAGACAAACCTAACAACGTCTGCACTAGCTGGGAGATGGCTATTGATTCCTAGTTCACCGTTTGATCGACTTTGCTTTCTTTACACTGCGGATCGATGGCCGCAGTAGAGGTTTTTTGATGGGGTTCAACCCTGATGTTTGTCTTGCCGTCTCTGAGGCTCTGAGTTTGATTTGTGCTCTCATAACAACAACTTCCCTGAGCCTGCGGTTGCAGTGTTTTGCGGGTTTGTGTCAAGAGGGATACCATATATAAATATATAGTGTACATATGCCTGTTTTGCAGGGAGGTATTTCTCAGCAAGCCCAATACTATTTTCGGACGAGCTGTTTGCGTTTACCTTCAAGTGTCCCATATCTGATACCACTGAAATCTGCATTCACTGAAAAAAGCTGAAACAAACACGCCAAAAGGCAGATAAACAACTACAAGGCGGTACAGAAACAAGTGACATTGGGCTTTGGCGACAAAGAAGTAAATAAGCAAATGGTTCGGCCTTTCTTTTCTCGTTTATGCATGACGAGTGCTTGCTCTAAATTTGGTATACCACAGTTGCGAATGTCGCTGATATTCCAATCACGTCCTGTTAGGTAAAAATCTGATTCATTTTTAACTACATATGATCCAGAACTGATTCGAATCCATGCATTTATCTTCAGAATCAGTCTCTGGCTGTAGATTTAATTTACCATGGGTGCGTGTGTCATTAATATTCCAATTACGTCAGGTTAGGCAAATATGGTAACTGATTAACATCCAATTTTGGATGCAATAATGGGCACACTTCCTCAGTAGCATGAAGAAGTACATCCAAAGTTTTGACTGGTAATATATAATCCAGACTGGATTTGAATCCATGCATTGTCACCACCAGAACGCATGGGAGCATTCTTGTCTGTTTATAAGTCATAGATTCTCTCAAAAAGAATATATCCAATTTCTCTGCTTAGACTGCAGCCCCACACGCAATGATCCTATTCATATCTGGATTATATCTACATATGACCAGCTGTTTCCCTGCATTATTTCCTCAAATGTACCATGTACTGGTACAGAAACGTGGCTATCAAAACGACAATGCGGACGTAAACAACCATTATATTAAACATTAGGTATATTGTATTGAGATTTTGCTGCTTTTGGATTGATTCACCCCATGTACAGAAGTGGGTTGGAGGCCCGTGGTCAAACAAAACCACCACAATAGGTCAACACAAATGGAACACACAAGGCAACTGCACCACACCAACTACGCAGGTGTTAAAATAACACTTACAGACTAACATACTGTACATGAAAAACAATACCCGCATCTACGACCCGCAAAGCATGCTGGGTAATCATTGTGGTACTTACTCCTCCCCTACCTTTTCAAACTGCACTGTCTCTTCATTAAATATGATGCCACCCAATCCAGTTGCGTTTGTACTGCTGTTTTCCTATAGTTGAGACGAACTACACTCTACTACTACTACCAGTCAGTCACAAGATAATTTAGTAGGAATTGATCCCGCGTCAGAATCAACTATGTGAAACACTACACTACGTCCGGCTCCATAAAAGATTTTGTAACATCATTCTTACGGCTTTAAGGTTACATACTCGTACACAAATCATTGTGCAGACTCACGTAAGGACATAGTTGACGCTGACTATGCAGTGGGGTCTCGATGACCTGCTATTGTGGACAATGGTGGCATAACTCTGCACCCACACCCATCCGCCGTGCTTGGCCAGGAACCGGTAATACTTAGTGGTGACTTGGCCCTTTACCAGCACTGAGGAGGAGATAAAAAGAATCACACAGATGATAAAGATTAGCCTGTTTGTGTGTATAATGGCACACACGTGTCGGCGCATGCATGTAACTCACGGAGGTGGTGGGCACAGCGGAGGTGGAAGGTGTCACAGCTGTGGACGTGATGGTACAGAGTTTTCTCAATCAGGTCCTGTGGCTCATAACCTGTCAGCTCGGCAACCCTGCAGAGAAATAATTGGATTGGTTTGAAAAACTCCCCATATTTGTTTATTGTTTTAATAGTATCTGGTTGTAAGTTGCCTGGCGGAAGAAAGTGAATTAATGATCTAAAATGCAGTGATAGGTCACCTGGAGTCGAGGAAAATGAGCTTCATGTCCAAACTGGCTCTGAACATGAACATGTTGCTGTGCAGTTTGATTTCTGTGACAGCGCTGGGGGGTAGGGAGTGTCCCACGGCCACCAGGCCCACGTTCTGGTAGCAGCCCTCAAAAGGTGTCATGTCCAAATTATACTGACGGATCTTCAGGTAGCCACTGCAGTGTATCACCTGTTATAAAACAGACAGTATTATATATAAATTCTATTTGAAAACTACACTATGCACTTGCATGAATCCTGCTTTTAAAATGCTGGCACTGCTACTTTGTCTTTATTGATAATTTATTACATTAAAACATGTTAATAATAATATAAATAGTAATAATAATAATTTTAAGTATTAAATATTGTAATCATTACAAAATAAAAATGTTTGTACCTTGTATCCACCACTGGTGAGCCCTGCGTTTCTTTTGGCCAACACACATTTCATTCTCAGAAAAAAAGAGCGCTCCACTTCATACTCTGCAAACATTTTAAAATAAATAAACAAATATATTATAAACATTATTTTCTTCAAATAAAAAAAAAACCAAGTTAAAGAAAAAAGTGTATTTTGTAAAAAATAGATATATAATGTGAAATGTAAAACACTGTCCACGTTTATTTACTGACACTATTGAATACAAATATGTCCAGGAAAAAAAAGCAACTAAATACTTCCAGATGTGTACATATGCTTTTGCGCTGACATTTGCGCTCACTATGCGTCAATCATGCGTCACTTTAACACTGACTCTTCTGTTCCAGCGGTTGCAGCCGCGTACGCCCACGACACAGTAAATAGACACGAATAATTAGTTTGAATATGATTAGCTGCGGGATCATTAGAATGATTTTGTTTTGTTTTACCTTGTACAAAATGTGAGTGGTAGGGCTGATGTGGCGTCAGAACTGCTGTCATCTCGTCATGGTCGGCTGGGTGCACATATTCATAAATACTGTTCCCGGTCAACTCTACCTGTGGAGAACAAGGTAAAATATGAACACATACGATGGTCTAGCGCGATATAAAATGCAAAATACATAACTATAATAAACAAAAATAGAAGCACACCTGGGACAGTCCTAAATGCACAGAGGCTGTCTCCGAAATGTACATGATTTTCCCATCAGGAGCTACAACGAATATAAAGCCATCCAATGTCTGTGAATCGACAAAAAGCACGACAATTAGGTCACATTTGATAATAATTCGAATAATTCATAATAATAAAACAACTTAAACCTGCAGTAAATGCGAGCCCAGTTCACGTCCAATGTTATCCAAAGATCTCGTTCGATTTGTTACACCCCAAGCTTCGCCCAAACCTGCAAAAACAAAACTGACTAATAATAATACATGAATAATAAAACATGCACAACAGTATTCGTAAAGGAAAAAGGAAACAACCTCCCAAATATCCGAATAACCAAAACGTATAAATAAACGAGTAAAACTATTTTGAATATTAATGAATACAACTCAAATTAACCCAAAACAATAATGTCCTATTCAAAGAAACGGAACGGAACTCTATTGCGTGTCCGTTGTGTTAAGGCAGGGAAACCGTCAACTTTCCCTACAATACAATTCAAATATCATCGTGCACACCAGTACAAATATAATTACTATCATTCAAAAATAATTTGCGGTGGCCGGTTATTATTTTTCCGTTATTGGCACCATTTCTTTTCATCTTTTTTTCCCCCCTGTCTTCAATGCAAAACTGATAAATATATATCCATAAATCCACCGTAATGCTCCTGTCTCGGGAGGGTGGGGGTGGGGGGGTGGGGTTATGTTGCATGTTGGTCGAATGTCATAAGCTATGTTATGTTTTGCTGGTATATATATAGAGGTATGGGGGCCGAGTTTATATAGCCGTGATGGTGTGGTTCCCTCCTGCTCACAAGGCTTAAGGTGATTAGAAGCCCTGCAGGGCCTCGCCATAATAGCTGCGTCTTGCTCGCAGTCACGCAGCCGCGTGCAGCCTGCAGAGAGCTGCTCCTCCGTGCAGCCAGGGAAAGAAGAAGAAAAAAAAACAAAACAAGAAGATGAGGATGGAGGTGTTTTTCTTGCAACTCCATCCGTGTCATAAAAAAAAAGAGTCTTCATGCACTGATGGTGTAGTGGATTTTGTGACGGACACCACCAGAGATGTTTACTATTGTGGTTGTTTCTGGTTGTGGTGCAATAAACATATGAATGCCTATTTTTGAAAATGTAGCATTATGAAAATACAGATTTCTAGTATTGGGCCTTAACGTGTTATAATATTGCTGACGTATTGCAGCTTTCTCCTTTATCTTTTGCTGTGAATTGTCTTTTTTTATATCTTAAAAATAAGATGTGCAACTTGAGCTGCGGGAATAAATTTAAATGTGAATAAAATTAACGTGTGCCTGGTGGCTCACCCTGCGGGAAGACTATCCTCATCTTCAGGTAGCTTGTGGTTAGTCTAATGATGGACGCTTTGTCCAGTTGGGATGTAATGGCCGACGGCAAAGGCAGCATTTTGGCCAGTTCATAGAATTCGCTGTTCTCCTTTTCCCGTCTAGTCCTTGCTGCCGTTTTGGATTTCTCCTTCATTTCTGTGCTGGTGGTCACGGATGGCTCCTGGCTTGCATGCGGCTTCGTTGCTCCTTCACATCAGCCTCGTCGTCTTTTAAGAAACGATACCCTGTTTTTTTAAATCGTTTTTGCCAAGAGGAAATAGGGGCTCTAAATATTGAATCCAGGGTGTTTGGTACTCCTTAGACTGGCTGTAAAGTTACGCATCCTACGTGGTGGCTCGCATCCATCACCTGCAGCAAAGAAACACAATATTGTTGCTGCAGCTGTGCGTTGCACTTAATTGTGTCAGTACACGCGTGTATGGAGGAAAACGGGAATGTATATATTTATAAATCTTTTATATATGTAATACCAGAACATCAATTAGTAAAGGTGTGACAGGTATTGTACTCAAATTTTGCAATAAAATAACACACATACATTCACTTCAATATATATATATATATATTATGTATATTGCAGAAAAAAAGTTTATATAGTTAAAATGTGTGTATATAAGTTCATTTCGAATAAAAACAGAATAGGTGGTAGTCGTCTTGTTGGCATGGTTGCCGAGCAAAACGTTCCCTCGTCGTGTGAATCGATCTTACCGCGCAGCCTGCTGGGAATTTCACCTGTCCTGATCCAGGCTGGCCGAGTCCTCCCAGTTAAGTTCCCCCCTTCTTTTCAGCTCCTCCTGGAGTTCCACCTGGAAAGGCGAACACGCGACCAACCGTGCATTGCATACACCTCCCCAAATTATAGGGACGCGCAACGAGTGGCATTCGTGCCCCAAACAAGCCTCCTCTCTGCCACTTCCTCAACGTCCCTCTCAGGAACGGCTCTGGGCACGCCCCCTCCTCGCTCCGATTGGCCCCAAGTCCCGAAACGCCCGTTTCTGATTGGTTTCTTCCTCGTGGGCGTCAGTGTTAAATGCTGCAAAGCGCGTTCACGACACTTGTGGCCATGTCACATCAGCACACAAGTGATCTTATCTTGACGTTATGTTTTTTTAGTGTTTTTGTCATTACGTGGAATAAATAAATGCATGTGCAACAGAGGGAATTGGCGACTATAAATGCTTTAAGCACGTCCGGTTTATTAGAGGGGCAAAACATAAATAATTACAATCAAGTGAGCATGATTCATACGTAATATAATGATCTTATTATTATGATGCACATGTATGCGTGCTAATCTTGGTTGTTTGTGATGGAACTGGACACAAACACAAAAGCATTTGGTCAGCCACTGTCTCATGAGCGTCGAGGAAAAAGTATAAAATATATAATATTATGCACAAAAACAATAGCAAACTCTTTCTAATAATCTAATGCTAATAAATCATTGAACACACACGCCTATAGTATGGGCATGTATGAGTATAGAATGTAGAAGTAAAAAACATATAAGAAGCATATATATATATATATATATAGGGCCATCTATAATATACATTGTTCTGTGTAACAAGTGTATTATACGTATGCAGTATACATTTGCAATGTAAATGTTAGTGTTGTAGACTGCTGCCACCACATAAAAGAATATTGAATGCATTTATGATTTTATTGTCACAACCCCTCGTTTTGTCTTATGCGCTAAGATTGTTGTGTCCAGCAACATGTGCAATGTTTGCAATGTAAATGCTAAAAGTTGCATCCGCCACATAAACAAAGCACCGTAATCCTGCAATATGCATAATTGAGCTCTTGTTCTAGCCTTTTTGTATTCTTGTGCAGTCGGGTTGTTGTTTGTAACAAGTGTGATATCGGCACTGTGCTGTAAATGCTCAGTGTTGCACACCGCTACCCGCCACATGTATGAGACTGTGTAACCTAAAATGCTATGAATGATTTGAATGTCACCACCTTGCTGTGTCTTACGCACTTGGAACGTTGCACACTATTAGCCACCGCGTAAATGAACGCAATCTTACAATATGCACGATTAAACTTCATGTTTTAATGCCACAAGCTCGCGCTATGCAGTTTTCTATGTGTTTCTAAATTGTAGCGCTGTCGGTGTTTGCAATGTAAATCTTAAAGCATGAAACAATATCTGTCACATTGCAATTGGTCCAATTAGACATCTGATTTTCAAGTTCATTTTAAGGTTTTTATGCCCTCAAAGTCTGAAATGCAAAAGAGTACGGAGATAGTGTGCGCCGGGTGTCCGGATCCAACGCGCTATAGCTGGGCCTCCGTCAAACACGTTTATGTGAGGATTAATTTCCACGGCGGGAATCAGATGAGAGCGCCGCTGTGCATGGACATTTTTAATTAGATAGCTGGCGCTCAGATGGAGAGATGGCGTGTGAGCATGGGGGAGGGAGGGAAGGAGGGAGAGGGGGCAGGTGGAGGTGGGGGGGGGTCTGTGGACGGGGGCGCGGACGCATGATGGTGAGCTCATTACGCACATAATTAGTCCTGAAATTGATGCTGCATTGTGCCATAATTGGCGAATTCTCCTTCTGCCTCATGCTACACGTGTGTGCGCATGCGTAGGACCACCTCGTTAAATGACTTCGACAGCTATCAAGGATTCACTCCTTTTATTATTTTCTCATTTCTGTCCCATAAATAAAACCATAAATTGGAAATTATATGAAGGCCCTTCCGACTTTCTCTGAATATCATGGCTTTATTATCGTAACATTTTGTTTTTATTCTTGTAACCAGTAATATTATCACTTTCTCCCATTCTAATTTTCCAAATATTGCGACTTTATTCTTAGTTTTGTTTGTTTCTCGAAATGCTACGACTTTAAAAAAGCACTGCATTTAAAAAAATAGTTAAACTTTTAAAATTCAATTTGTTGCTTCATATTGACACAATTTTATTCTTGTAAAACTATGACTTTTGTCTTTGCAAGATTACCACTTTTTTCCCCTCCTTATTATGACCTTACTCTTCGAATATTTATACTTTATTCTTGTAAAATTACTTCTTTTTTTTTGTTTAAGTGTATTTTTGCCCTGCGATTGACTGGCGACCAGTCCAGGGTGTACCCCGCCTCTCGCCCAAAGTCTGCTGGGATAGGCTCCAGCATCCCCGTGACCCTAATGAGGATAAGCGGTACAGAAAATGAATGAATGAATGAATGAAAGTGTATTTTTTACTTTTTATTTTTATTTTTACCAGCCACGGGGCGCAAATGGTCCCCGGGTCACGTTTGGACACCCTTGATGTAAATGCATCAACAGTCAATTGCAAGACAAAGCAACAGGTGGCGCTGTGACCCACAACAGCAATGTTTTTGTAGCCGAACTAATTAGAGAATTTATCCTGAATATTAGACATAAAAACACAATATTCTTACATTTCTCAATTTAATTCATTAATTATATAATAATATTGGCCCACCGAAATGCACATGAAAATATAAGTAATTTATTTATTATAGCATAATATTTATTTATTTTATATTTAGCTATTTATCTATTATTGTGCAACCAAATTAATCAAAAAATATTATTATGGCTATTATCATATTTTTTAATGTTACATGTACATTTTAATAAATGAATGTGATATGTAGGTTTTTATTAAAATATACTTTGTCAGCATGGCTCAACTGGCCACAAATTCCCCCACTGCTGCACTAACACCCCTGCTAATTTCTGACATGACTCAGAGGTCATAGGTTACCATAGTGAGTTCACTTCACTCGGTTCCTCACGATGGAAATGATTTGTTCGAGTTGCTGTTCCAAACCCACTGAGCTGTCTGTTCTAGATGCGGTTCTTTTCGTAATAAACAAAGCTGTGTCGGCAGGCTATAAAGAACTTGAATATTCTCAGAGGTTGTACGAGACGCAGGCGGCGGCTGCATGGCTGGAGATTCACCCTCCCTGGATGTCCTGTTAGTGTCCCGCCGCGGGGGAGCTCGCTTTGCTGCTTGTCCAATCCCACCTTTTACACCCATCTCCCCGTTTTGATTGTGTTTTTACAAATCGTGCTTCACAGCAGGAGACCAGGCCTGACATTTCTGCCCAGCATGAGGGAGAAGCGATGGTATGGTCACCAGCGAGTTATTTATAGAAAGATAGTGTAGTAGAAAGATGGTTTATTATTTTTGAGTAGTGTGGCTAAATGGTGCATTTTTACATATCGGGTCAGTTTGCACAGACACGGGACCTTCAAATGGTAATGCTTTACATCTCCTGTCTTTGCTTATATCATATTAATAAAATAATATCTCATTGTTTTACGCTGTGGCACACACCTTTAATGCTGCTTTAAGTGAAGCTCGAATTGTGATATTTTGCCAGTTTCACAATACTGAAGAGGGGAACTTGAAAGCAATTATAATGAAATGTATAAAATATAATAAACATGTGCAAGTGTTAAAATGTTTCCCTTTTGTCCACAGTCAGCATACAAAAAAGGAGTGAATGAGGCCATCTTGACAAAAACAACGATATACAACAATATGTCTGAGTTTTTGTGTATCGTATACACTATTATACTGTATCGGTTATTATAAGGCCAAACAGCGCCCAACAAAGAATCCAGGCGTTGATGACTCAGTCTCTGTGACCAATAGAGTGGTTCTTTTAGAGATGGGACACTACAGACAGATTCTGATCAGGGAAGCCTTTAATCATATTTATTATGTGTGTCTTTGTGTTCGGTCATAGAACTCACAGAGAACAATGAACAAGTCAATTTCTGTCCGTTTTGGGGTTGCCATGAAACAATAAATTAATGACACAAGACCGCAACCGACTGTCAATCCGCTGTATTTTGAAGATCGGATTACATTGCCACAAGGTTCGGCCCATCCGGTTGCTGTAACTCTGGGCCACACTCCACCATTGTAGGTTCGAATGTGCCTCAAAGCTGGTTGCCACTCTTTGCCACCAAGCAGGCAAGTCCGCAATGTACCGCAGTCAAGTTAGTTTCACATTGGATTTGGGTATTTGGCTCTGTAGTAAATCACACCACAAATGGACCTATAACCATTTTGAATGATTAGTCCTAAACAAAAAGTACAAAAAGTATTATACAGCAATGGCAGCTGAATAACTCAACATCAGGAAGGCTGCAATTTAGTTGGCCATTTATTTGCATGTGAACGCAGCAACCCGTGTCATTAAAACTCAATCCTTTTTTTTTAGCACTAAGTCCTTTGAGCAGACGTTCCCTTTTTTAGTTTTATTATACTACGCATTTGTAATATCCTGCTACTTCCTGCTTTTTTGTTTGTGATCCAGCATAGGCACGACTTTGAGCATAAACTTTCAATTCTAGTTCTAACTTTTAAGTTACTTTCACGTTGGATGATGGATATTCCGCTCCGTAGTCACAGCAGTAGATTTCCCCTCACTGTGCCCAGATTCCTCTGTCATGGTGCCGGGAGCTTTCACGGGAAGAGAGTTTCCCAAAAAAAGTAATATATATATTTTGGGTTGGGGGCCAAGCACTCCTACCACCTGAGCCATGCCGTCCCATAATGTAATGTATTTCAAATCGCACCACAAATGGACCTATAACCATCTCAAATGATTAGTCCTAGCGAAAAAGTATTATAATGGTGGCTGAATAATTCAATGTCAGGATGGCTGTACTTTAGTTGGCCATTTATTTGCACGTGAACGCACAGAACTGTGTCATTACACTCAATAATCTTTTTTTATTTAGCACTTCTTAGAGCAGACAAAAAAGATGGATCGGGACATCCCTAAAAATAAATAATATCCTGCCACTTCCTGCTTGGTGTTTTCGATCAAGCAGATGCTCAACTTTGAACATAAACTTTCAATTCTAGTGAGACCCTGTTGCTCACACAATGCTTGTGCATATGAGTGATATCTGTTGATCTACAGCGTCACATCACTTCAACTCCTTCTTCCTACATTGCACTTGTAAGCTCATAACGAGGAGGTGGGAAGAAGCTAATTGCGCATAGTGGAGAAAGAGAGCAAAGTGCCGTGTTGAGTTCCACCCTGTGCTCTGAGATTGGAACAGTTGGGAATATGTAAACAGGCTGCCTGTGTGACCCAAGCTGTGTTCCGTGAGTTTTTACTGCCTCTATTTCCACCAAAAGACTCAAATGTTGTATAGAACTCCCTGTGTGATGTAACACCCAGCTTCCCCTCCAGCCGTTTTATTTGGGTGTGGTGTTTGGAATCAGCCTCTAATATGTTCTTTTCCTCACATTAGCAGTGACTTTCAGCCACCCGTTGTCACTTTGTGTGAGTGTGTGTGTGTTTGGTGGTGGTGGCGGTGACGGTGGGGGGGTGTCAGGCCCAGGCCCTCCAATGAGCCCATCTGCTGTGTGTGAGCGTTAATTAAGCACGCTGCCATTTCCTACGTGCAGGCTCCATTTGAAGTTGCTTAGAGTGCACGAGTCAGACGCGCAAGTTCATCAAAATGCTAATTCCGCCCAAATTAAAGTTGTGATTAACATTACACAGTTTCCTTCCTGGGCAGACAAATTGATCCCTCCGTGAACTCTTTTCTCCTTCTGCGGGAGCGACGAGTATCTCGAAGGAGGACGAATATACTTTCCTGGGGGATGCATAGACAAAGTGCAAAGAAAACCCAAATGTCCATATGGATCTTTACTTTTGTCAAAATACCAAGCCTCCTATTTTTCTTAAAAATATATATTTTTCATATATTTCTTAATACGACGGCGTATTAGGGCCACATACATTTTTTTTAAAAAAACATAACATTTTGAGATTAAAAATTGTAATATTCCGAGATTAAAATACGTACATTTACGAGATTTGAAGTCGTAAATTTACAAGATTTAAAGTCGTGAATTTACAAGAAAAAAAGTCGTAATTTAACCTCTGAACCAGGTCAAGAGTCACACAAGTCCCCTGTGTTTATAGCTGTCTCAGAAAATGCCTGGTAAATGAAGCATTAAAATCATCAAAATTTCCAGAATTACGTTGTAAATTTATGACAATAATGTTTTATATTTACGAGAAAAGATCATCATGTTACAAGAGTGAAAAAGTAACTTTATGGGAATAAAGGCGTAACTTTTATAGGCCTTGCCTGAGACTGCTATGAACCGGGAGCCGTATGTGGAGGGGCGGGGTATTACAGTGTAGCGGTGAGACAACGTACCCAACTGCTCTGTTTTGCTGTCCCGTAGTAAATAAATATTGTCTGAAGCCAGAGTTTTCTTGCTTGAGGCACCTATGAAAAGTTATCTTTGTGTGGAGGGGCAGGATACGTGAGCGATGCTAACCCAAGCTAATCTATTTTGTGCCCAACTGCTGTCCCATTATAAATAAAAGCGCCCCTCCCCACTGAAGAATTATGTTATAGTTTCCCTCAGACACGTATGACACAATGACAAGTAAAATTATGACTTCTAATCTCGTAAAAACTATTACTTTAAATGTCCTAATATTACAACTTGTCCTAAATTTACAATTTTAAAACTCGTAATATTATGATTTTAACTCTCGTAAATGTACTACTTTTTTTCTCGTAAAATTACGATTTTTAATCTCGTAAAAATTTATGACTTTAAATCTCGTAAATCTACAACTTTAAAACTCGTAACTTTAGATCTCATAAATTTACTAATTTTTTTCTTGTAAAATAACGACTTTTAGTCTCATAAAAACGTATGACTTTAAATCTCCTAATATTACGACAAAAAATCTTGTAAATTTTTAAAAATGACAACAAAACAACTTTTCTCGTAAATTTAGGACTTTTAATCTCATAAATTTAAAAGTTTAAAACTCAAAAATTTACGAGATTTAAAACTTGTAATTTTACGTGATTCAAAGTCGTAATATTACGTGTCATACGTGTCTGAGGGAAACTATAGCATAATTCTTCAGTGGGGAGGGGAACTTCCCTCTGGCTTCAGACAAAACAGACAGCAAAACAGAGCAGTTGGCCACAAACAGGTTAACATGGGCTAGCATTGTCTCACCGCTAATACCTTCATAGCGGTCTCAGGCAAGGCTTATAAACTGAAGTTACAACTTTTATTCCTGTACAGTTATTTTTTTACTCTTGTAACATGGCAATCTTTTCTCGTAAATATGAAACATTATTGTCGTAAATTTTAATGCTTCATTTAACAGGCATTGGCGACCAGTCCAGGGTGTACCCCGCCTCCCGCCCAAAGTCAGCTGGGATAGGCTCCAGCATACCCGCAACCCAAATGAGGATAAGCGGCATAGAAAATGAATGAATGAATGAATGCCTGAGACAGCTATAAACACAGGGGACTTTGGGTCAAAGGCTAAATTAAAACTTTTTTTCCCGTAAATTTACAACTTTTAATCTGGTAAATTTACAGTCTAAATCTTGTAATATTTTAATCTCAAAATCTTGAGGTTTTTTTTTATTTTTTAAAGTGGCCCTAATACACTGTTGTATACCAAGCATCCACATCAGAGAAAACGTTTGCCAATTTGCTGTGCCCCGCCTTCGCTTCGTTCGTAAAATCAACAAAAACAAGTTCTCTGTTACTATTTTTCAAAAGCAAAACATTTATCCTAATTTTTAATCAATAAGATGGAGCCCTGTGGTAAAACAAATAAGTTTTTCTTTATGTTTGTCACTAGTTGAGTGTCCTCTAGTAATTTATTTTTTCTTAAGATGCCCCTCCTTCCCAAAAAGTACAAGGAATAAATTATAGTCTCTTTGTTTTTCTTTGCCTGGCATCGTCTGATCATAGAAAATATGTTTTTCTTTATTTTTCTAAAGCATCTAAGTTTTCTCTGAAGTCTTACGGTAATTAAACAAAAAAATGTTCTGTATTTTTTTTTATGCATGTGGTTAAAAAAACAAAATCTTTACTTTGCTGCACCTTGTGTGAGGTTCTTTGGTAATAATCATTTGGGGAAACATTTTATCAATCGGATGGACCAATATCTACCTTGAAAAGGTAGCAGCTGAGCCTAAAGTCCTCTGAAATCATCTGCTAGATGGGTGCTGAATTTTTCTGGGGGGAAAAAAACTTTTGAAATCATTTTTTTTCTCACTTCACACTGAGCTTCTAGAGATGTGTAATTAAAAAAATATATTTAGAAAATCACTTTTTTGCTAAAACAGCAACACCTACCCAACCCTTTTTATATTTCTCAAGCATTTAAGCCTCCCCAGAAGTCAATTTTTATTAAGTTGCCACACCTCCTCTGAAGTCTTAAAAAATTATATTTTAGCAACTATGTAAAATATTCGAAACACCTCTCAATAGTGATGACAAATTAATGCAATATTAATTATTTTAATTGTCATTAGTGGAGACCAATGCCATGAAAAGAGTAGATAAATAAAACAATAGTTTGGGTCAAATAATTTGAAATGAGGACGCACGGTGGATGAATGGGTAGCATGTTGGCCTCACAGTCAGGAGGTTCAGGGTTCGAATCTCTGTTGGACATCTCTGTGTGGAGTTTGCATGTTCTCCCCGTGCGTGCATGGGTTTTCTTCTTGTACTCCCGTTACCTCCCACATTCCAAAAACATGCATGTTAGGTTAATTGGCGACCCTAAATTGTCCGTAGGTATGAACGGATGTATGTCTTTGTTTGTCTATGACTGCCCTGCGATTGACTGGCGACCAGTCCAGGGTGTACCCCGCCTCTCGCCCAAAGTCAGCTGGGATAGGCTCCAGCATACCCGCGACCCTAATGAGGATAAGCGGTATAGAAAATGAATGAATGAATGAGTTCTAAAAACACCAATAGTGTAACCAGAAAGCACTTTTTACAATGAGGTGAGCAGTGTTTATCTCATTGAAATGTGGGATATTTGTGTTCTGTTATTTATTTATTTATTCATTCAGCCATCCATGCACGTCTCTCCTGTCAACAGGCTGTAAAAATGTTAACCGCAAAATAAAATTGTAATGCTGAAAAGCAGATTAGTATCATGTCTGGCTGGGCCATGTGTATTAATTCATGAGCGCCAATCCCTGCGCCATATGTTCCCGCTAGAGCAGAGGGGGCGCCATATGCATTTGTGTTAAAACAACAGCAGCTTGACATTCCCGATGGGCAAATGACAAAGGAGTACTTATTTGCGTACGTACTGTAGTCTCACACACACACACACACACACACACACACACACACACGCACACACACACACACACGCACACACACACGTATGGAGTTCTTGCGGTAATGAAAGCTCCTGACGTTCATCACTCAGTCTTAGCAGTGGTTATTGAGGCATTAAATATGTCTACACAGGGCTCAGTGAAAGGCTCCCAGATCACTGTTCTCCTCTGAGAGGGGCTCTGTTTGCTTACAGACAGCTTGGCTGGGTAGGGGTGGGGGCGTGGGGAGTGCAGAAAGATACGTGCGTCGAATGGAGCCTGGGAGTCATAACTGGGTGCCCACAACTTTGGCGGTAGTGCCATTATAGGATGTCACTGTGGGAGAACCGCAGCTCTTCAGCGGGATTATGAGAGATTCTTGCTGGAAATTGAGCGGAATTGGAAATGTGGCCGTAGGCTTTTCTTGGCGATGTGTGTGCTCAATGCAGACAACCACATTTAAGTAGTATTGTTTAGTCTACTTTAGTATGGTAAATTAATGCTTTTTAAATTTGTGAAGAAGGGTACCCAAGAAGCTAAATACATCATTTTTCCTTGTTTGGTACCTAAATGGTGGTCTTTTGGTGTCTCACCAAAGTGCTTTTTTTCTGGCACTTCATTATTACAACTAGTGTATTGATATTGTATCACAAGAAATAATCATACAATACTTTCCTGTATTGATATATTGTACCACCTCTTGCACCAATCACATTTGTATAAATACACTTCATTGGTTGACATTTGGTGTCAGAAGGTGTATACCTAAGTAACTAATCTCAGTGGACTGTAAAACAAGCGTTTTCCAGTTTTTTTCAGCTCCCGCACAGAATTGGTGGTACATAATCAACCAAAATTACCACTATGGGGGCACTATCCAAATGCTGACATCATCACATCGATTTACCGTAAATTCTAGACTATTAAGCACACCTGAATATAAGCAGCACCCAGCAAATATAAAGAAAAAAAATTGTACATTTAAAGGCCCCACTTATTTATAGGCCACAGGTGTCCACCTTGTCCTTTTTCTAGAAACATACTTATTGAATTTTAACCTAATGACATCAAAACACATGTACACAGTGTGTACAGAATGTTTGAAAAAAGAACAATAATAAAAACAAGAAGAGTAGTGCACTCCAACAAAAGACCAATCGGAAGTTGGAAGTCCGGTTTCAATCCGGGTCCGGATAGGACAATAAAATGTAAGAATGTAAGAACAGCCGAAATAAATGGAGAAACAAACAAAACATTAAGTGAGAATGGATGGGAAAAACAACATGTGATATTTATGCTGAAAGACACACTACAAACCTTGCAATTCTACCTGCACTCTGTGTTCCCAGCTGAGACGCTTTTTCCCAAGTGTATTAACTATTGATTAAATTATCACTGTTTGTGGTTGAATACTGCTTATTATTAGTCAAAGCATGCAGATTTAAGCAAATTGTATGTTTTCTTTGACCAAATTTTCAATCCTAAAAATGGCTAAATGATCGAAAATACAAATATATGGCATTTAGAAGATGTTATATGTAGTGTAATATCTGCAACGTTGTTTGCGCCTTTAAAAGATGAGGCCTGAGAATTGATTTATGTGACGTCAGCTAGATACTGTAAAGTTACTTAATTTTATCTGTATCTCTTGTATCTCTTGGTCTTGCATTTTGGGATAACCAGTCTCTGTCCCGATGGCAAATACTGGAACAGGTGGTTGAACGGGTGGAGAGTGTTCTGCATAATGATAGAGCTCAGTCTCTTCATCTGCTTGGTAAAAAAGGATTCCAAGCTAACCAGTGACTTTCCAGTGCGCTTGACAGTTTGATGATCTCATTGAGAGTGGTCTTGTTTTTTGCAGACGTATTTCAAAACCAGGACAGTAAACAGAAAGATAAAAGTGATTCGATAAAAGTGCGATAAAATATAGTCATTTGCGCCACTTGTTGTCAGGAATGTTACATTGAGACCACAGCCACCAAGTATGCTTTCAATGCTAATGTGTGAGTCTATTTAATGTCCTATTTTCTATTATTATGTAATAGTATAAGTGACAGTTATGTTATTTCATGTCTAGAGGCCTTTAATAATGTTTTAAAAAATATATATCTAGAAATTCTTGAAAAAGGTTTTCTATGTTTTAACTACAAAAACATTCCATTTATAAATAAGGAATTGTATTTGTGGTTGGGTATGGAACTACAGCTCAAAAAACTTAGAGGAACACTTTGAAAACACATCAGATCTAAATGGAGGGGTGATCTTGAATATCTTTCCTGATAATAAGTAGGTGATGTATTAGTAACATAATTTGATAGAAATGACAATGATCACCCTATAGAGGGGGGAAATCAAAGACACCCCAAAAATTAAAGTGAAAGTTTGTGTGGCCCCCACGTGCTTGTACGCATGCCTGACAACGTCGGGGCATGCTCCTAATGAGACACCGGATGTCCTGGGGGATCTCCTCCCAGATCTGAAACAGGGCATCACTGAGCTCCTGGACAGTCGGAGGAGCAACCTGGCGGCGCTGGATGGACCTAAACAAAATGTTCCAGAGGTGTTCTATTGGGTTAAGGTCAGGTAAACGTGTGGGCCAGTCAATGGTATCAATTACTTCATCCTCCAGGACCTGCCTGCATACTCTAGCCACATGAAGTCGGACATTGTCACGGACCAGGAGGAACCCAGGTCCCACTGCACCAGCGTAGGTTCTGACAATGGGTCCAAGGATTTCATCCCGATACCTAATAGCAGCCAGGGTGCCATTATCTAACCTGTAGAGGTCTGTGGGTCCTTCCAGAGATATACCTCCCCACACCATCACTGACTCACCACCAAACCGGTCATGCTGAATGATGTTGCAGGCCACATAATGTTCTCCACGGCATCTCCTGTCAGATGTGCTCAGGTTGAACTTGCTCATATTGGTGAAGAGCACAGGGCGCCAGTGGCGTAGTTGCCAATTCTAGCTCTACGGTGCTGGGCAGTGAGGACAGGGCCCACTACAGGACGTCGGGCCCTCAGGCCACCCTTATGGAGCCTGTTTCTGATTGTTTGGTCAGAAACATTTACACTAGTGGCGTGCTGGAGGTAATTTTTTAGGGCTCTGGGAGTGGTCCTCCTGTTCCTCCTTGCACAAAGGAGCAGATACCGATCCTGCTGAGGGTTTAAGGACCTTCTACAGCCCTGTCAACCCTCCTGGAGTAACTAACTGTCTCCTGGAATCTCCACCATGCTCTTCAGACTGTGCTGGGAGACACAGCAAACCTTCTTGCAACGGTATGTATTGATGTTCCATCCTGGAGGAGTCTTTAGCGTCCAGGTACCGCACCATGCTATCAACAGAGATGTTGATCCAAGCCAAATGAAAAATTACAGCAGTAGAAAGTCAGTCAGTAAAAAGAGATGAGGAGTCAGTGGCCTCAACCTGGAAAAGCATTCTTGTTTTAGGGTCTGTCTCATTGTTGCCCCTCTGATGCGCCTGTTGTTGATTTCATTAACAACAAAGTGTTAGGTTCTGTTTTTTGTGTTTGTTTCTGTTTTTGTGTTATTGCTATTTTCTGGGCATTCACTGTTTTTTTTTCTTATGCCTAGACTACCCAAGTGCTGAGTAGAGGCAGGCCTAGGAGATACACCTGTGACAGATTGGCAATTAGGCCTATTTATGCCAGTGGAGTTGTTCCTCCACATGCCTGTGCTTCTTGCTGACTGTCTCCAGTGAATACTTGCTCAAACGTCCTCGTAGTTGCATCGGTACTTTCGTAGGAAGTAATCATTGTTTGATTTTTCCCAGACCTCTCCCCGGGCACTGGGTTTGTTTTGTTGTTGGCTTACACGGTTTGTTGTTGTTGTACAAGCACTTTGCTTCGCCCTAAATTCTACCCGTCATTTTTGTATTTTGTGGACTACGTTTTTTTTGGAACCTATCTTTAGCCTTAGTGCTAAACCCTGTTGTTTTGTTGACCTTTCTCCCATGCAAGACCCGAATAAACTCTTTGGACTTGCTGCACGCTCCTCTGTCTAGCATCTTGGGTTCCCATCTACACCAAAACGTAACAGAACAACTCGGCCACATCATGGAACCCGCTGAGACAGACAAGCTACGTGCAGGAATGGCAGCGCATGGACGTATGCTCAGTGACCAAGAGGCCGTCATCGGTGAACTCAATGCCATGATGCAAACACTGTCTTCTAACTTCAAGGAGTTGACCGCTTAACTCGCGACCACCACCGCGGCAGCCACTGGCGACATCACGGCTGAAGACAGGCTCATCGCAATCTGGCAGGGAAATACCACAGTGGCCGAACATTCCATTACGTTCCGGATTTTGGCAGCAGAAAGTGGATGGGATGAGCGGGCCTTATGTGCTATGTTCCGTTCCAGCCTCAACCCCAGGCTGAAGGATGAGCTGGCGCCACGTGATGATACTCACTCCTTGGAAGAACTCATCAAGCTAGCCATTCAGCTGGACCACCGTCTTCGGGAGAGAAGCAAAGAGAAGATGGCGGAGCGTGTTCGGCCTACTTGGTTTCAGCCATCTGCACTGACCCCACCTGCCAATTTCACCTCTCCTTCTGTTCCTGAGGACATTGGTCAAGACAGCAATGAGGCTATGCAGCTAGGGGGCAGTCACCTCACTGGAGCAGAGAGGAGTTGTCGCCTTAAGCTGCGGTTGTGCCTGTATTGCGGCCAGGCTGACCATCCGGTTGCTCGCTGTCCTATTCGTCTGGGAGGCCGGCGATTCCCTACGGAGTTCCACTGAATACCGAACAGCTTCCGGTACCTACGTCGGACGCCTTCAACTCGAAGGTACTGTACTGTAGGAGGGGGGCTCAGCTAAGATTAAGGCTCTTGTGGACTCTGGAGCCGATGACTGTTTCATAGATGCAGATTTTGCTCACAACCTTAAGATTCCTCTTATTTCTCTCAGTGGCTCAAAACTGGTTCGCTCACTTGACGGTCAGCCTCTTGCTAAGATTAATTTCCAGACCTGTATTGTGACTCTGGTATTAGCGGACAACCACCAAGAATATACCCTCTCGCTCTGCGCCAGTGGTACTGGGGCTCAACTGGCTCCGTATTCACTGTCCCACTATTGATTGGTCTCAACCGAGTATTTCTGACTGGAGCCCGGCATGTCATGTTAACTGCCGGAGGGCTGCGCTTACGCATGTTCAACATATACCTAACCTTTGCGACAAACCCATCGATGTCTCTTCCGTACCTAGTGAGTATCATGATCTCAGGGAAGTTTTTAGTAAGGATCGTGCTTTATCCTTGCCCCCGCACAGGCCTTATGACTGTTCCATCGAGCTTCTTCCGGGCGCTCCCTTACCCTCTGCTCGGTTGTTCAACATTTCGCTCCCCGAACGTCGGGCATTGGAAGGATATATTTCCACGTTGTTGGCAGCAGGCCTCATTAGACCTTCATCTTCACCTCTTGGTGCTGGGTTTTTCTTTGTGGAGAAGAAGGATGGGTCCCTACGGCCATGTATTGATTAAACGAGGCCTTAACGAAATTACAGTCAAAAATAAATATCCACTCCCTCTTATAGAATCTGCATTCACTCCACTTTATTCCGCCACTGTGTTTTCCAAACTTGATTTACGTAACGCTTACCACCTGGTGCGCATAAGAGAAGGAGACGAATGGAAAACAGCGTTTAACACTCCCATAGGCCATTTCGAATACTTGGTTATGCCATTTGGTCTCACTAATGCTCCTGCCACATTTCAGAACCTCATTAATGATGTTTTGCGTGACATACTTGGCCAGTTTGTTTTTGTTTATCTAGATGACATTCTGATTTTTTCGCCCTCTTTAGAAGAACACAGGAAACATGTACGTTTGGTTCTCCAGGCTTACTGAAGAACCGGTTATTTGTTAAGGCGGAGAAGTGCACATTCCATTCCACTATCATGCCCTTTTTGGGATTTGTTGTGGAGAAGGGGGAAATCAGAGCCGATCCGGCCAAGACTAAGGCTGTGGTCGAATGGCCCACTCCTATATCAAGAAAGCTCCTTCAGAGGTTTCTGGGTTTTGCTAACTTCTATCGGCGCTTTATTAGAAACTACAGCTGTATTGCAGAACCTCTGACCAAGCTGACATCTGTTAAAATTCCTTTTAAGCGGACTTTGGCTGCTGAAACGGCATTTTCGAGACTGAAGAAGCTATTTACTTCCCCTCCGGTGTTGTCCCACCCCGACTCAACCCGCCAGTTCATCGTGGAGGTGGATGCCTCCGAGACCGGGGTAGGAGCGGTGTTGTCACAACGTTCGTCTGACGACCATAAGCTCCACCCATGCGCATTCTTCTCGCGTCGTCTTTCTCCGGCCGAGAGTAACTATGATATTGGTAATAGGGACCTGCTGGCTGTGGTGCTGGCCTTACAAGAGTGGAGGCATTGGCTGGAGGTCTCTACTCATCCGTTTATTGTGTATACAGACCACAAGAATCTGAAATATCTGAGGGCTGCTAAGAGACTTAATTCTCGCCAGGCACGATGGGCCCTGTTTCTGGCCAGGTTCAACTTTGTTCTCACGTACTGCCCTGGGTCCCGTAATGGTAAACAGGATGCTCTCTCTAGAATTCACGAGGGACCTACTTTGAAAGCCAAGGAAGAGACTGTTCTTCCCTGTTCCAGGATTGTGGGGGCACTACGTTGGGAAGTAGAGGATCGAGTTGTGGAGGCCCTAAGGAACACTGCCGTCCCTAATGGTTGTCCTCCTAGCTTGCTGTTTGTGTCGCCAGAGCTTCGCTCAGAGGTCCTGGATTGGGCTCACTCTTCAAAGCTGGCATGTCACCCTGGATTGCACCGGACACTGTTCCTGGTAACACAACGTTTTTGGTGGCCATCCTTGTCATCTGACACCACGCAGTTTGTAGCAGCATGCGCTGTATGTGCTTGCAACAAACCATCCCACCGTGCTCCAGCCGGCCTTCTTCGGCCACTTCCTATCCCGTCTGGGCCTTGGTCACACATTGCTGTGGATTTTGTCACTGAAATTCCGTTGTCTAACAACTACACTGCTGTTCTGACTATTATCGATCAATTTTCCAAGATGGCTCATTTTGTGCCCCTGACCAAGCTCCCCTCGGCGTTGGAGACTGCAGAACTATTGGTGCTGCACGTGGTACAACTTTATGGGATTCCCATGGATATAGTGTCCGACAGGGGACCTCAGTTCTCCGCAGAGGTGTGGCAATCCTTTTGCAAGGCTTTGGGGGGTACTTCAAGCTTGTCTTCTGGTTATCAGACTAACGGGCAGACCGAACACACAAATCAAGACTTGGAGACGATCACCAGATGTGTTTGCCACAAAGATCCTACAACCTGGTCGAATCAACTTCCCTGGGTTGAATATTTTAATAATTCCCTGGTCAGCTCAGTCACGGGAATTTCGCCTTTTTGTGCAGCTTAAGGATTCCAGCCACCACCACTGCCCTCACTGGAAGCTGATGTTGCTGTATCATTGGTTCGCCAACATGTGCTTCGCGCTCGCCGTACCTGGCGCAACACCAGGAAGGCCCTGATCCAGACCTCTGAGCAAAATGAACGGTTCGCCAATCGTCTCCGTACTTCAGCTCCAACTTATGTTCCTGGTCAGAAGGTTTGGTTGTCGTCCAATGATTTGTCACTTGCTGTTCCCTCCAGGAAGTTGGCTCCCCGGTTCATCGGTCCGTTTGAGGTGGAACGTATTATCAACCCTAGCTCTGTCAAGCTCAAGCTGCCTGCTTCACTCACCACCTACCCGGTGTTCCATGTGTCCCGTGTAAAACCAGTGGAGACCAGTCCACTTAGCCCTCCAGTCGAGCCTCCTCCTCTGCCTAGGTTGGTCGATGGTCATCCTGCGTATAGTGTTACTGCTATTGTTGATTCTAGGAAGAGGGGTAGAGGAGTGCAAGATTTAGTTGACTGGGAAGGTTATGGTCCTGAAGAACGGTCATGGGTAGCACGTAGCCTTATTTTAGACCCGTCTCTCATCTCCGACTTTCACTTAAGTTTCCGGATAAGCCAGGTGGGTCACCAGGTGGCGACCCGTAGGAGGAGGGGTACTGTTTGGTTCTGTTTTTTGTGTTTGTTTGTGTTTTTGGGTTATTGCTATTTTCTGGGCATTCACTGTTTTTTTTCTTATGCCTAGACTACCCAAGTGCTGAGTAAAGGAAGGCCTAGGAGACACACCTGTGACAGATTGGCAATTAAGCCTATTTATGCCAGTGGAGTTGTTCCTCCACATGCCTGTGCTTCTTGCTGACCGTCCCCAGTGAATACTTGCTCAAACGTCCTCGTAGTTGTAGCGGTACTTTCGTAGGCAAGTAATCATTGTTTGATTTGTCCCAGGTCTCTCCCCGGGCCCTGGGTTTGTTTTGTTGTTGGCTTACACGGTTTGTTGTTGTTGTACAAGCACTTTGCGTCGCCCTAAATTCAACCCGTAATTTTTGTATTTTGTGGACTAAGTTGTGTTGGAACCTAACAAGCAATCTGCTTCGCCCTAAGTTCTACCCGTCATTTTTGTATTTTGTGGACTAAGTTTTTTTTGGAACCTATCTTTAGCCTTAGTGCTAAACCCTGTTGTTTTTTGACCTTTCTCCCATGCAAGACCCAAATAAACTCTTTGGACTTGCTGCACGCTCCTCTGTCTCGCATCTTGGGTTCCCATCTACACCAAAACGTAACACAAAGCAGCTCAAACTGACAAGATTTCCCAGAAGTTTGACTCATAGGTTACTATACTCTGATTAAAAAGTGTTCCTCTAACTTTTTTGAGCAATTCAATTAACTGCGATGAACGCTAAACTTTGTCAGATCACCGATTTGTCAGATCAAAACACGATTGTTGCATAAGACTTGAAAATCTGATATTACTCTAATCTTCATGGGAACTGTAGTTATTAAATTAATATTTTATCATAAATATTAAATAAATTTAAATAAATAAGTCGCATCTCTGTGTGAAAACATTTGCAGTTTTGTTATTTTAGTTATTGATTATCACATTTTTATACATTTTTCTGTACACGTTTTTATGATAGTGTCACCATGCAACCGGATTATTTGTATTTTCTATGCTGAAAGTCGACAATGGAAATGTTTGAGTTTGGCTTTAAATTTGACTGTATACAAACAACAAAGGCTAAAAGGAAAATCCTTGTCATTACACAGCAGGCATATGCGGGCATAGCCTGTATACCATATAAGGATTTACTGTTCCTAACAGCGCCATGACAAGCTGAACTGAACCGTACCACTTGTTGCAAACATGGCTTCACAGTCACGCTCTAAGAGACACACGTGTAACTTTTAAGCAAACATTTTACGACAACTTTCATTCCGTCACTGCTTCTAAATACAGCCCGCAGCAGGTTTTTCAGAGCAAACGCCCCATCAACCAGCTCACAGCGTGATGGCAAAATGCAAAACGGCATCGGTGTACACCTCAGCAGGCTCCACTGGCCTTGTGTGCAGGTTTGCATATCTATAAAATGTGGCGGTTTGCTTTGTGTACAAAGCAAATTCCCTTCGTGCAGCATTACACATTTGAATTGCATTGAAATGAAGAAAATCCATAAATGGCTGAACCAATGATAATAGAATGAGTAGAGTGTATGCATTCTTCTCCAAAAACACTTATATTTACCTAGTGGGATAACAGTCTAGTCTTTTCTTGTCCGTGTTCCTATAGCAGCAAGAAAAAGCCTTTGCAGGTCAGCCTTGTACATTCTAATGGGCTTTGGCCGGGGTCACACCCCCCTCTGTGGGTGACTCTCCTGCGTCCATAAAACAAACATGCAGGGTGCGACCCTGGTCGGGGTGAACATTAACACCCAGCCACTGGCCCAGCAGGTCAGCCAGGGGTCAGCAGCCTGTGGTGGAGGAGAAGGATGGGGTTCACTCTTCCATCCTGGCAGCCAGTCTCTGCCCCAGTCTGTCTCTTTGACAGAGTTAAACCAAAAATACGTAACAATGTCACTTTAACATAACAGTTTTTAAATCATGCTGGTGGTAAATTGCCTTGACAACTCTGGATCACCTCTATTGTGGTGGACCAGCCAGGACAGCTCCTAAGCTTTATGAAAACTATTGGCAAAACTTTTGTTGAAAACTGGGACGTTCAAAAAATGAAGTTCCACTGTTTATATTATATTTTCTCCACATTCAGTAGCCATTTTTATTCTTGTATGTCTTTATTACTATAGAAATGAAACTTGGATATAGTATATATTGAGTAGTCTGTGTTCATCTTGTATAGCAGTATACGTTTACTGTCCACGGAAAATGACCCAGCCACACACACACAGCCATTGCTGCCTACGGTTGAGAATGAAAAAATATTTCCCATAGAAAACAAGCTAAATTCAATTTGTCAGTTCCATGCATATAAATGACGAAAGAAGTGGATAAATGAACCATAGCCTTGCACGAGACGGCACTTTACAGCACAACATGTCACACTATCGTGACTCCACAGACAGTATGTAGCAGTATGCTCCATTTTGAAACTTTCTCTGGCTTAATTTCGTTATTTTTATATATTTTTTGCAGCCGTCATCAATTAAATACAGTCAAACACTTTACAGTTGCGTAAGTCACTCAGTTACAAACATAATAAAGATGATTAAAGGATTCCCAAAGTGAGGTACATATACCTCGTACAGTGTCCATGAAAAAACAACAACAATGAAAACAGCTTAACTAC
Organism: Oostethus manadensis; assembly: GCA_024372805.1. Classification (NCBI taxonomy): domain Eukaryota; kingdom Metazoa; phylum Chordata; class Actinopteri; order Syngnathiformes; family Syngnathidae; genus Oostethus; species Oostethus manadensis. The sequence goes on from QODF01000074.1 coordinate 1,185,719, forward strand.
ATTAGTGGTTAATGCTGAGAGTTACATAATGTGCCTGAACGCCTCTTGTGAACATTACCTGCCAAGAGCACGGAGTGCAGAAGAAAGGAGACAGAGCATGAAGTTGTTTAGTGTTCTGTGTGTGTGTAATATGAACAAATACGTACGTTTGATGCTTATATTGTGCATTAAAGGTGTTTAATATTGACAATTTAATTTTTATTATTGCTAAATGAGATCTAGTTGTCTTATGTGATGCTGTGATTTAGTATGTTTTTTGAGCTGTTTGAGCCTGTAATTTGTTTCTTGCCTGGATGAGTTACTATTATTAAATTTATTATAAACCGTACGTGGCGTACGCGCCGAACGGCAGTTCAGAGTACCCAGCCTTCTTGGAGTCTATCAGAGGGGTTCTGGAGAGCACCCCAGCTAGTGACTCCATAGTTCTACTGGGAGACTTCAAAGCCCATGTGGGCAATGACAGTGTGACTTGAAGGGGCGTGGTTGGGAGGAACGGCCTCCCTGATCTGAACTCGTGCGGTGTGTTGTTGCTGGACTTCTGTGCGAACCACAGTTTGTCCATAACTAACACCATGTTCAAACATAAGGATGTCCATAAGTGCACTTGGCACCAGGACACCCTAGGTCGCAGGTCTATGATCGACTTTGTGGTCGTATCATCAGACCTGCGTCCGCATGTTCTGGACACGCGGGCGAAGAGAGGGGCTGAGCTGTCAACTGACCACCACCTGGTGATGTGTTGGATTAGATGGCGGGGAAGGATGCCGGACAGACCTGGTAGACCCAAACGGGTAGTGAGAGTGTGCTGGGAACGTCTGGCAGAGTCTCCCGTTTGTCGAGTCTTCAACTCTCATCTCTGGTAGAGCTTTGCCTGCATCTCGATGGAGAACCGGGATATTGAGTCCGAATGGGCCGTATTCCGTGCCTCCATTGCTGAGGCAGCCAGGCGTAGTTGCGGCCGCAAGGTGGTCGGTGCCGGTCGTGGTGGCAAGCCCCGAACCTGATGGTGGACATCGGGGGTTAGGGCTGCTGTCAAGCTGAAAAAGGAGTCCTATCAAGGATGGATGGCTTGCGAGACTCCCGATGCAGCTGACCGGTACCAGCAGGCCAAGCGGCACTCAGGTTCGGCGGTGGTCGAGGCAAAAACTCAGGTGTGGGAGGAGTTCGGTGAGGCTATGGAGCACCACTTTCAGTCGGCCTCAAAGAGGTTCTGGCAAACTGTCTGACACCTCAGAAAGGGAAAGCAGCCCCCAGTTCACACTGTTTACAGTGCAGACGGGGGCTTGCTGACCTCGACAGTGAGTATAGTGGGTCGGTGGAAGGAATACTTTGAGGCCCTTCTCAATCCACTGACATACCTTCTGTAGAAGAAGCAGAGTCTGAGGATTCGTACGTGGACAGTTCTATCACCGTGGCTGAGGTAATTGGGGTGGGCAGTAAAACACTCCCCAATGGCAAGGCTACAGGGGTAGAAGAGTTCCGCCCTGAATTCCTCAAGGCTCTGGATGTTGAAGGACTGTGTTGGTTGACACGCCTCTACAACATTGCATGGAAGTCGGGAACAGTACCTCTGGACTGGCAGACCGGGGTGGTGGTCCCCATTTTTAAAAAGAGTGACCGGAGGGTGTTTTCCAACTATAGGGGGATCACACTCCTCAGCCTCCCTGGGAAAGTCTACTCCAGGGTGCTGGAGAGAAGGGTACAACCGTTTGTCGAACCTCGGTTACAGGAGCTGCAATGTGGTTTTCGTCCCAGTCGCGGAACACTGGACCAGCTCTACACACTGGCAAGGGTACTGGAGGGTATGTGGGAGTTTGCTCAACCGGTCTACATGTGCTTTGTAGACTTGGAAAAGGCACTCGACCGTGTCCCTCTTGGTGTCCTATGGGGGGTGCTCTGGGAGTACGGGATTGGTGGCCGCTACTACGTGCCATTAGGTCCTTGTACAATCGAAACAGGAGCCTGGTTCGCATTGCCAGCAGTAAGTCGAGCTTGTTTCCGGTGAACGTTGGCCTCCGCCAAGGCTGCCCTTTTGTCACCGATTCTGTTCATAATCTTCATGGACAGAATTTCTAGGCGCAGTCAAGGTGTTGAGGGAGTCCAGCTTGGCGACCTTAGGATCTCGTCTCTGCTATTTGCAGACGATGTGGTCCTTATGGCCTCATCAGGCTGTGACCTTCAGCGTTTACTGGAGCGGTTTGCAGCTGAGTGTGAAGCTTCTGGGATGAGACTCAGCACCTCCAAATCCGAGGCCATGGTTCTCAGTCGGAAATGGGTGGACTGTACCCTCCGGGTTGGGAGTGAGGTCTTGCCTCAGGTGGAGGAGTTCAAGTATCTCGGGGTATTGTTCACGAGTGTGGGACGGTTGGAGCGTGAGGTCGACAGACGGATCGGTGCAGCATCAGCAGTAATGCGGTCGCTGTACCGGACCGTCATGGTGAAGAGCAAGCTGAGCCGGAAGGCAAAGCTCTCTGTTTACCAATCGATCTACGTTCCCACCCTCACCTACGGTCATGAGTTATGGATCATGACCGAAAGAAAGAGATCGTGGATACAAGCGGCGGAAATGAGTTTCCTCCCGGATGGCCGAGCTCCTCACCCTAAGAGATAGGGTGAGGAGCTCGGCCATCCAGGAGGAGCTCAGAGTAGAGCCGCTGCTCTTTGACATCGAGAGGAGCCAGTTGAGATGGCCCGGGCATCTAGTCCGGATGCCTCCCGGGTGCCTCCCTGGTGAGGTGTTTCGGGCATGCCCAGCCGGGAGAAGGCCCCCGGGAAGACCTAGGAGACGCTGGAGGGACTATGTCTCACAGCTGGCCTGGGAACGGCTTGGTGTTCTCCCGGTGGAACTGGAAGAGGTCGCCGGAGACCGGGTAGGTTGGAATTCCCTACTGAAACTGCTGCCCCTACGACCCAGACCCGGATAAGCGGAGGAAAAAGGAATGGAATGGAATGGGATAATCCTTAGTCTTACAATTTTTGGCGTTCCCTAAAGCACTGTTTTTTTTTCATTTTGTGCACAACATAGGATACGTTTACATTCAGGCAAATAACACTATCATAAACGGAATAGAGTGGAACCTGAAGATACGAAATGAATTTGTTCCGCAGGGGCTTTTGTTTCTTGGAATTTTTGTATTATGAGATTTACATATAAATGGCGCCATTCGTTCCAGCCCCCTCGAAAAGTGTAAATATTGTACCCACCTGAAAGAAATATGTTACTTCATGACAACATAATCATTTACATGTGCATGAATGTTAAAAAAACACTGAGAAAATAATAAATGAAAAATAATAATAAATGTTAATTTGAAAAATGACACTTTAGTGACTGTATTAGCAATAACTCTGTTGTGCACAGCCATGTAAACACCAATAACCCTTTTGCAAACCCAAATATGCCCATATTTCGTTTTTTAAAAACACAATTACCCCTCTGCGGCCAAAAGATCTGGTAGACCGGGGTTCGAATCTCCGCTTGGCATCTCTGTGTGGAGTTTGCATGTTTTGTGCGTGTTTGGGTTTTCTTCAGGTACCCCGGTTTCCTCCCACATTCCAAAAACATGCATGTTAGGTTAATTGGCGACTCTAAATTGTCCATCGGTATGAATGTGAGTGTGAATGTTTTGTTTGTCTGCCCTGCGATTGACTGGCGACCAGTCCATGGTGTACCCAGCATCTCGCACAATAGGCTGGGATAGGCTCCAGCATACCCCCGCAACCCGAATGAGGATAAACAGCATAGAAAATGAATGGATGGATTAACCCTGGAATTTTGGATCATGTATATCAAAAATTCATTTGTGTTCTGCGCATGTTCCATTCGAAACAAATAACTACTTTTTAACACGGTGGAGACACGCAAAGCCCCACACGTTTGGAGTGAGGAGGAAACACACCACCTTGTTAGCGTGGTGGAAGACGGGAACATTATGTCTTTATGGACGGTAGAAGCTCATTTCATAAACACTCCAGAGCAGATCAACTTTGTAAGACCTTTAAAAAAGCCCACTACAATGCCAAATAATAAATCAGTAGCTTAGATCCATCTAATATGCCTTCCCTCTCTCTCTCTTTCTCTCATAAGTAAGTACAAAATGGGACACGTGCAGCTTCATCTCATATTTCTTTTTTTTTTCGCCTTCCATTAATGAAGAAAGTGAGACAGAATAGTGTCAAGAACTGGTGGTGGGTCAATAACCGGCACCAAATCGCAAACAAGCTGTTTATTATCCACCGTTTTGCTGTTGTTGTTGTTTTTGGATACAAGAAGAAACGGAAATTACATGATGTCATGATGTTTTCATCAGCATATCCTGAAGGATTACAATTACCACGTATGCAGTAATAGAGTAACCCTGTAAACAGGTTATTCTCAATGCTTCAGAAGCCGGAATATTGACCTTCACCTGAATATTGACTGCCAATATTGGGCATTGCCGACACTTTGTTCAGCGGTTCCTTTTTCATCACACTCCAATTTATTTATCATCATTTTTGTATACGCTGATGGGGATCTTGTGCAGGCCTGCGGAGTACTTGGCTTCAGGTCAAATGTCTGAAGGGATACTACAGGGGGGGTTGGGGTGGTAGGACTTTTTCAAAAAATAGGTAAAAATGAATATATGCACGATGTATTTTTTTTTCATGGAGGCCACCACCACTGGTCTATACTCCTTTTACTAGCAAACCTTTGCCACAAATGACACATATTTCCAAACGTATTTTTGTGAGAGCCATATCCTACTTTTAAAAAGTGAATACAACTAAAAGTGTGCCAACAATTTTAGAAAATAATCTGAAATGGATGTATGAAAGTGCTGAGAAGGCTTTATACTTTTATGTTATTTTTAACACTGTGATTCCTGTCATGTTTTACTCTAAAATTTCAGAAAAAAAAGACACAAAACATTATACACTATAAAAAAAAATGATATGTTTAATTGTAATATTATGACATTATTACCACAATATTTTTAACTTTATTCCCAACTTTATTACCCCAACCTAATATTCCAAAAATTACAACTTTATATTGTTTTGTTTGTCTCTTAATATTGCGACATTTAAAAAATAAAAATGAACCCTAAAATGACAATGTTTTAAAATTAAAAAATTTTCTCTTAATATTTTTACTTTCTACAGTTTCTGTTGTTTTTCTTAAATTTTTCAATTTTTCAGCTTTTCTCATAATTATGACTTTATTCCTGTAATATTTTGACTTTATTCTCCTAGTATTGTAACCTTTTCCACAACCTAATTTCCCAAAAATGAAAATTTTTTTGGATTACATCACCATTTTTTTGCCTAATATTTTGACCTTATTTTTTTGTAAAATGACTGCTAATTCTTGAATTTTTTTTTAACTTTCATACATACACAGTGTATGAAAACCGCGACAATTTTTGTCAAACCCGTAGTGTACTGACTGTCTTTCCAGTCAGTAAACGTAAACTACTTTCCAAGCTGTACACAGCCTGCTTGTGTGAGATACTGTGGTTACATTGCTGTTATTTCTGGCTTACATTGTGTGACATGTATACTGTATGGTTGACTTGAGGTGGGGGAGTCGCTCACACAGGCTGTTGTATGATGGCAAGGTTGACTGATGTGAGCTAGAAAGCTAAATCCAATAAAAGGCTTGTGCACCGCGTGTGAACTATAGCCAGTGTAACATAAGACGTCTACAAAGACTTATATGGAGGCCAATTAATGGCAGTCAGCCAAGCGTGTAGCTTTAAAGTTTGCCATGTTTTGCACCGCTATACTATAGTGATCCCGTCAGCCCAACCCAAATCAACCTATTCCGTTTTATTTCTCACTTGTTGTTCCTCTGCTAATGTGAACAATGATTTATTTGTCCATTTGGCCTATAAAACAACCCCCTGCTGCAATTAGGCTACCGTAGATCAGATTCTCGCTTCCACAGTGACCAGACAACGCCATAAGGCTTGGGGACATCTCATTGGCATTAGAAGATGCTTACCCGGATGGATTTATATGTTCGTCCCGCTCTGCCTTGCCGCCGGTGATTGAATGTCTGTGTGCATGTGTTGAGCTGACGCTGTGTGAATGCGTCTGGGGACTCGTAAGGTGGCTTTGAATTAGGCATGAGATTGGCTGAAGGTGTGTGACTGCCAGTGCTTTATGGTGAAAGAGCGTGTTAATAGTGAATGAAACCTACATGGTCTCATATGGGAGGAAAGAAATGATTGGGATAACAGGCAGAGTGATGTTTTGCGTACTGGAAGGTGAATAAGTCCAAACATATGGTGCACTTTTCAATATTTAGTCATTTCAGTGGTATCCCAATCCAATGAAATCAAATCTGGGAATAGTTCACCCAATCTTTTTCATGGGGCAGCGTTATACCTACCGCTTTAAACACCACGCACGCCGTAAAACACGAGCTGGAGAGTTGTGGGACACATAAAAGGAGCTCCTTTTAATGTAATATTGATTTACAAACCACCACCCAGTCACGGGTTGTTACGCCAAGCCCGTAAAAAGCAATGCGCGGGGGGTTGCTCAACTTAGAGCCATGACTCGGGGACAGTTTGAGACCCGCAGGCACTGGTTTTGGGTGTCCTCATGTCTAGACAGTAGCATGAGCTTAAACAATGGACGTACGGAGCACACACTGTATTGTACAAATGATGTGGGTCCAATTAACAGCAACAAAAAATCAAGATATAGATCTTCCAAGCTTCAGCACATGTTGATTACTACACGTTTTTACCACAGGAAGCAGTTTGCTAATTTAATTTAACTTATACAGTATCTTTAAAAAATATAGTATATATGGGGAAGTCCACAATTTCTCCACCGAGGAAGCATACTGAAAATTAAAAGATGCGCGGGTGCTACTTCATTATTTTTCAATGCCTGGCCAAAAAAAGGTCATGCCCTCTAATTATCCGTATGACCGCCTTTGGGCTCTAATTTTGTGTATTGCACAGCTTGGTAATTTGGTCCGGCAAAACACAGTGTGCAGCCAATTTGGTAATTTGGTAGACCGAGGCGCGCTGCGAAGGGTGCGGCAAAGCAGGGGGAGGTGCCGGCTCATTCAGCCTGGCATAGGGACAATTTTGTGTCAGAAGGCTTCGTCGAAGGTACGCTGAAAGCTCTCCGGCTCCAACCTGGTCTACTCACAGCGCAAACCAAATCGCAGCCGGTTTAGTTGTAATTTGGCTGATTGGCGCACACGTCACCAAAACCCCACAAGCCGGTTTACGCTATCAGGCACATTTGAATGCATTTAATAATCATAACAACTACTGTTTAAAGTAACTATCTGAATCAGCACATACATTTTGTTCTATATTGACTGTCCCGCCTGCCTCTGCCACCACCTCATCTGTCCCCGAATTGCCACCCCCCTCCTCCTCATCCTCCTCATCGGTGGACAGTGGATGTGATAAGGATGTGGTTAATTGTAAATAAACTTTTAATCAACTATATTGACATATTTGCTTATGTAAACGAGAATTGCAAAAATTATGATAATGAATTTGGCAATACAAGTTCATTACACGTGCAAACACAAGTGACAAGAGCCAGACCACCAGCTTGGCAATGCGTCTTTTACCCACAGTTGCTTTGGATTTCATCCCATTTATGCATAGTTTTTGTTTATTCATACCACATGTACATATTATATTACATTTTCATATTACAAATATAGGTTACCAAATACGAGTGTCTTTATCAGTGGGGAAAAATGCTTACCTTCCCGGTGGCCACCGTGTGTCTCCAGTGCTCTGATAGTTTTTGTTTTGCACTTGTTCTGACATCATTGAACCTTTTTTTTTCACGGGGCAACGGTTCTCAGTACGTTAGGGCAAACCTGATTACGATACTTGTAATCTCCTCCCACGCCACTTTTGCATCATCAGCCCGTGGAGGTCTGCTCGCGTGACCATATATTCGACCACTGTGAGCTTGGACCTCCCGGACCAAAACATCACTTTCCGTCTGGGAGAAGTTTGGCTGTCTTCCGCTGTCTTAATACTTTGATTGAGGAGCTCCTTTGATTGGTAAAGATTTGACCCGCCTGTGTTAAACGCAGTTACGCCTTCTCTCCTCTCTCTTTGCTACTTGCGCTGGTAGAGGGACGGAGGCGTACTTGGCCAGGCTGCGCGTGGCACGAAATTGAAAAATGCGCCTCAAACAGGGTCATTGGCGAGGCGCAAGTTGTTGTCGTATTACAAACTGAAACAATCAAATCACTGTTGCGTGGATAATATATATTTTTTCACTTTAAGAAAAATTATACTTTCATAAATTAGAGCCCTTTAGATTTGGTTGCGGCACGCATTCGCTGTGGCATTGTTTCCATAAGCTGCTGCAGTGTCACAAGATTTATTTCCATCCAGTGTTGGATTCATTTTTTACCAAGATCTTGATGCAAAGCCTTTTCCAGCACATCCCAAAGAATTTCATTGGGGTTAAGGTCTAGACTCCATGTGTGAAAATGATGTGTCATGCTCCCTGAACCTTTTTCACAGCCTGATGAATCCTGGCATTGTCATCTTGGAATATGCCCGGTCTATCAGGGAAGAAAAAATCCATTGATAGAATAATCTGCTCATTCAGTATATTCAGGTAGTCAGCTGACCTCATTCTTTGAGCACATAGTGTTCCTAACCAACTGCGGCAACGTTGTATCTATTTGCCTATTACTTTTTTTTTAGCCATGCAGTGCATAAAGACAAAAAAACCCAACAAAAAACATGTATATTTCCAAACAAAACTTTGTCCTATTATAATTTACTAGTTACTTTTCCACTTTTGCAAATAAATAAACACACTTTGCAGACCTTTATCAAATTATTAAATATTTTAGAAAATATTTTATTAAAATTGATCAGGTAATTAATATATATTTTTGATTTATTCTATTTAAAACATTACATATCAATATAATTTTAATGCAAAACACCTGCTCTCAATAGTTAACAATAACATACATGTTATTTATTCATTCATGTCCAATTGGCTCTCCTCTACTTATATCTTATTTACGTGCATTTATTAGGGATGTGAATCTCTTTGTGACAGAAAATATGCATCTAGGTTGCATGCATGGGTTAAGATGCAATTCAAAAGCGACATATTTTGAAAATCAAACTGTTTGATACCAACGATATGATTAGAATCTATACCATTAGATTTGAATCAACAGTTACATTTGTTGATGTAGACATTAATCTTACGTAAAAAGATTAGGAAGCCATTTGATAAGAGTGGCATTCTTACAGTATTTTTAAATGTGTAAAAAAGCACATCATATTCCTAAGCATGATGTAAGGTCGGGGTAACCAACCACTGTGCCGCAGGAAATGTGATAAAAAAATCATTTTTTTAAAAACTGAAAAAAAATTGCAAATAATGAAAACTAATTTTATGTAAATGTATCTCAATTTTGGAAATATGAACCATTGTTTTAAGTTGTAGCCAGCAGTGACTTGTCCCATACCTCCAGGCTCATGCTGGTGGATAGTGAGTCTGTAGTCATTTTGTGCTTTTAATTTGATGTTGTTCCTGTCTTCGTTTTACACAATAAATAGGATAAATTACATCGCTAGTGTGTTGAAAATCTTACGGTGACTAGTTAGCGCTGCTAATTGCCGGCAGCCGAGGCTCCCCCATTAGAGACGGACTCTCAACCTGTTGCTAATCTTGCGATACCTGGTGCATGTTTCTCCAATCAATTAATTTAAGGATTCATGACTGGTTCTTAACGCATCTGTTTATGATTCACAACCATGAAAAAAGATTGAGACCATGTCTCTCAGCTGGCCTGAGAATGCCTCGGCAAAGTGGCCGGGGGGTAGGGGGGTCTGGGCTTCCCTGCTTAGACTGCTGCCCCCGTGACCCGACCTCGGATGAGTGGAAGTAAATGGATGGAGGGGTGGAAAAAAGATTGTGTGACATTGTATAGTCCATTCTACCGTAAGCATCTTCAATTCACTTTAGTGTGTAGGCCCACAGAACAAGCTGAACGTGCTCATATGCTGCAACAAATATGGCTTCCATTTACATTCAATCCCACCTTCAGGCTAAACACTTCCATGTGCGATTACTCCACGAGGGAGGCCGCATATCCCATGTTGTCGACAGGCGCTTTATTTATAGGCTTTCTATACAAATATGTCGTTCAGATTCGTTTATAGGCAGCAGCCCACTATAAACGGCAACTGGCAACAATAACAACCTCTCCCGTGTGTCATGCAAATCTGCGAAGGGGTTCACCTCGCTCTTCACGCGTTTGTTTTCTATGTGGGAACAAAAGCATTTCCATTTCATGAGCTCGCTAACCTTTTTTCCCCCGCACCCCCTTTGGCATTGACTTGTAACTAGGCTGATTTAGTGGAGCGGTCATTTCCATGCAGGCCGCTGGCTGGCAGACGATGTCCCTTTGCTTGCAGATGAATATTTACATGGCAGTTAACAGGTGGCGAGTAGTTAATAGCTCCATGGCACGTGGAGCATGAGCGGAAGTATTTTGCTAAGGGTTATCCCACTCTTGCTATGATGCATCCCTGGGGAGGCATATGCATGCAACACTGCGTGTGTGCGTGTGCAACACTTTCTACACATTTAGTGCAATATTGTATTTTTTTCTAGTATATTTTATTGACCATACATTAATGCAATAATGCAATATGAAGCGTGTTTTTATAAATTTTTTATTAGTAATAATAATAATAATTGATCTCCTTTTATGATTATTCTTTGCATAAATAGGATTTTATCATTCCTCCGACAGCCGTGTTGGAATGTTCCGCAAACAGGAACAGATGCATTTCCACTACAACCCCTTCCCTCCTTCTCACTCTGGCACATGACATTACCACATATGGTTGCAGTGATTGATCTCTCATTATAGAGGGGGAGGGGGAGGGGTGACTGGTTGAGTGGTAACAATGGGGAAAGCTCGGAGCAACAAGCGTCATGTTTTCCACTAGCAATAAGCAGGAACGTGTACATGTGTCTATGGTGTGTTTGTACGTCACATTTGTTTCCCACTCGCCTAAAGCTCAACCACATAGATAAAGCTGTCTTTCCAGCACCAAAAATCACCCTCTGCAATTTAATTTCAACTTTTCACATATTTAAGTTGATTATTATTACCATTAGGTGAGCTCTGCCGCACATTTCACTAAAAGTCAATAGAACCAGAACTTTGTTTGACAAAGTTCTGATTTCTCCCAGCCAATCAGTGAAGATGGGTTAAGGAGCTAGGTTTGAGTTTGTGGTAATTAAATAGAATGGAAGATGTTTATATTTTACTGGTAAATAAAACAAAATAAATCAAATCTAATCCAATCCAATCCATCCATCCATTTTCTATACTGCTTATTGTCATTAGAGTCGCACAATCCAATCCAATAAAATAAAATAATGGTTACTTTTACTACTGCATTATTTTATTATAATATTTTTTTTCTCATCTATTTATTATATTGGTCATTGTTACTGAATAAGCTAGCCACATTCAGAAAAAAGGGTAAACTGGTACATGGTATCAGTAACGGCTGAAAAATGCTGGCTTGTGCTTGGAGTTGGATTGTTTTGCATGTTTGAAATAAACCACACCATTAGCTTTGCGTTTTCCAAATATTTCAGTGTAAATAATTAAATGCATACTAATTATTAATTTGACATACTGGTATGCAAAAAGAGTAATATCTTGGTTGGATCATTTACTTTAGTGGTCTGTAATGTTGGTGGACCAGCCGGGACACCTCTCATGTTGTGTGATTGCTATTTATGCTATAATGCACGAACAAACAAAAACGACGAGATGAGATTTTTTTTTTTTTACATTTCTCCAATTCCAATATTTGTTTATTATAAACACACAGCAAAACAAATCCAAACAAACACAGAACACAATTATTCCTTATCACTGTTTTAGTCTCTGCTTAAAAAGTGGTACGCCGCTACTGTGCAGCTGTAAGCCAAAACAAATGCAAGCGCTGAATCCTTGCATTCAAGCAAGCCAGTAAGCCAACCAGTCAGCCAAGGGGATGGAGGAGCTTCAGGAGAAAAGCAATACAGTGGATATTCAGCTCCACAGGCCAGAATGGAAGCAGGGCGCTTGTCTTCTCCTGCTGTGTGTCTGGCAGCTTGCTATGGAGCCTGTCATTGCCAGCAGCAGGGTGTCCAGCCACTACATGGCATTCAGCAGCATGGGAGCTGAATAAATCACTGGAACACACACACGCACACACACACACACACACACACACAAGGTCCAGTTGTCAATTTGTTTGACAAAGCCCAGACTTGGCCTCTTATTACAGCTGATGTTACACTCTCTGCTTAATTGACTTCACACGTCCACTTGTGGCACTAAGACGCTTTTGACAACCGCCTCGTAGATTAACACGGTACCAACAATGTAAACCAAGGTTTTTTTAAAAAAACATTATCAATTAACACGGTACCAACAATGTAAACCAAGGTTTTTTTTAAAAAACATTATCAATTAACACGGTACCAACAATGTAAACCAAGGTTTTTTTTTTAAACTTTATCAAGTTCATTAGTATTAGTCTTTATTTTTCTTAAGTCCATCCCCAGGACATAAACATGCAAAAAATATATATATATGTGCCAAGTTTTGGCTCAAAATTAGAAAAAAACCCATAAAAACTTACAATATGTACTCTTTGTACTTTTAGGCTAAAAGGAACATTTTTGTTGTTCCAGTTTTAAATGTTAAAAGGACATGGGGATGCAAAACATGCAATTGTGCCCATAAAATAATAGACTGCTCTCTTGATAAGAAGCGCGACTTGTTGGTTTGGATTAAGACATGTCTGTGATGACGACGACCTAGCATGCATTTATATGAGACACGCACAGAAGCCTCCATAATCAATCTCTCTCTCAGTGTGCAAGAAGCTGCATGTGGGATAGAAGTCGGCCCATTTAAAATCTTTATTTATCCATGGATTGACTTAACCGACAATCCTTTCCTGCAGTGTCATGTGAAACACAACAGACAAGCACAGGCAACTATTTTCATGTAGAATCCTCTTTACCAATCATCCACAATCGTTATTTGAAACATGAACACATATTTATTTCCCTTTTCCGTGCATTCTGAAGCCGTAAAATGGGTTTGTATGAGCCAAGCTCGCTGAAAAACCACATTGATCTGGCGGACACAACGCCTCAAGCCACTGCAGCGGGACAGACGGAAGCGTGGATACTACGGACTCTCAATTTCGCTGTAAAGACTCAACAAGATGCTGGTTTGCTGTCAGCATTTTTTTTACCTGAGAACAAGTCTTAACGTTGTTAAGGTTTTTTTTTAGTACTTAATGGACCTTAAAATACGGAAATTATAACATCCAAAATGCCACCGCAAATCCATGCTGCTGCTGCTTGACTAGAACCAGGAAATGTGACCATATTAGTCCAGTGCTCAGGTCTCTGCACTGGCTTCCTGTTTGCTTGTGCACAAGTCTTTTCCTGGTATGGCGCGAAAGTACATCTCTTACATGTTAGAGCAGCAAATTTGGTGGAGGGGTTGTCTTCAAACAGAATGACATGCTTGCTCACGGTGCAATGAAACAAAAACACAACGCATCCACAGCAAATGAATGCATCACATAAATCAACATAAACAACTAAGTGTAGAACATAACATTTAAATTAAAACTTAACTTTAAGTTTCATTTAAATGAAAAGCCAGCAAGACATGCTGGGTAGTCCAGCTGGCACAGCATGAACTATAAAACATTGAATATCATGAGTATGTGACCCTAATGAGGATAAGCGGTATAGAAAATGAATGAATGAATGAATTAATGTTAAGTCCTCCTTGTTTACTTCTCTGACAACCTTCTCATCATATTTTGCAATCAAGAAAAATGTGACAAACACGGCAAAATGTTGGGAGAAAGAGTGCAACAAGCTACCCAGCATTTCTTGCGGCCAGAATATAGGTGTTTTTGGCATCGGTATCGCACATTAATATTTATTTGTATAGCCACATGGTATAGTAGGTTACTTTGTGTGCCGTTTGAATGGCTTTTTTGTACAAGCTACATATTGTATCTGACTATTTTGGCGACCCAAATGTGCCACGATAGCACTGCAAGTCATGTTGCTGGCTACAGTTTCCATGTAAAAGGTTTAATAGAAGAAATTTGGAAATGCCGGTGGGCGGGATAAAGAAGTTTGGGTCTGATGTGGCCTACAGGTCGCAGTTTGCCCACCCCTGTGTTAGAGCCATACGGACCATCCAAGGCTCTGAGACGCTCAGGGAGCTGTGGGTGCCCAATGTCTGGACTAAACACGGTGAGGCTGCAATTGAGTTTTATACTCCCAAAACCTGGAACAGTCTTCCAGAAGATCCTCAACTTTGGCAATGTTCAAATCCAGGCTGAAAACACTTATGTTCAACTGTGCACTGAAACTGGATAGGATATTATCTGTTCTGATATTATCTATTATCTCTTCGATTCTAATTGATTTTAAATTTTTTGTTGTATGAAATCATTTATGGAATGGACCTTGTTTATGTATTGTGCTCTATAAATATAAATTGCCTTTGCTTTGCCTAATTGACTTTTACAGTAAATGTTCCAAAGAACCCACACCTAGCCAAAGAAAAAGAAAAATTCTCATAGCTATCACACTTTTTCCCCAAGAGTTTTGCTTAAATTCCAGATTGTATGACATCAGGCGTGTTCAAACCATTCACCATGAATTAGGTTTTGGTAGCCACAGTGTTTTCAAGCATAAAAACTTATAGGTACAATTTGTATTTCATATTTCCTTTCCAAAAGAGGGCAATGTACTCTATATTATCAAAAAGTCCAAAAATGCAATAATTGGCCAATGCACATACTGTTCTATAGTCATTGATAAGCGGTTATGATGTGGCTTGCATTTGAAGGGCCACTGGTAGGATTCTTTCACAGCCCGGACTACTATGAATGTGTAACTCCTTCTCGCTTAATGTTCTTTTGTTACGAAAGCCAAAGAAAAAGCAAAACACAAATTCAAATTCCTGGTGAACAGAGGTTGTAAGGTACACTTACTTTCTTCTGCGACGATAGTTAGAATTTTGAAGTTATCCCACAAAATGTGGTTGCATTAAAGCCAAATAAAAAGATGAGTTACTTCTGGAGAGGCCTTAGCTTGTAATGGTGGCCGTCGACCGACTATGAGGAAAACTAGATCTCGTGTCACAAGATCTCGCGAGATTAAAAGGTGACAAGATTCCTCATTCAGAAAAAAATGTCTTGCGATGATAAATAAATTAATCACACAATACATGAAAATGAGCTCGATAATTTTGCTGGCCTCCATATATTGCATGTCTGTTTTCCTCGTCTCTCACCTCCAAATAGGCAGAAAAAGTTGGTTTTAGTGCAACAACTTTCAATACAACAAGTGAGACCTCTTGTCAGTCGTACAGACTCCTTTTCTCTCTGCAGGCCTCTTGCATACACACACACACACACACACACACACACACACATAGTGCAGCAAGGCCGCCTCGTGAGGTGCAATCCAAGCTAATGTAATAAATATTTCAAGGAAAAAAGATGACTGCCAAGCCAAATGCATGCATGGGAATATTATTATTGAATGAAAAATAGTGAGTCCATGAACAAGGAAAAGCCAGTATGTCGAATTCAAATCATCATTAAAATCTCGTTACAGTCTCGTCCCGTTCTCGTGGACCTAATCTCGTGCATCGTCTCATGAGTTGGGTGTCTCGTGACACCCTTACAAATTAACAACGAACAATGCAACCTGATGGAGTCAACCAACTTGTGTTACATTTCAGCTGTTATTCCACTCCAAGATTCTTTAACAACATTCCACAATTCATTATCATTTGTTGGTTTTGCTTCAGAAACAGCATTTTTGATGTTACCCCAAAAGTTCTCCATTGGATTAAGGTCTGGGTGTTGGGCTGGCCACTCCGTAACATAACAACATAACACGATTTTGCTGGTTTACTAGTGTGTTTGGGGTCATTGTCTTGTTGAAACACTATTCCAAAGCATGTCCTCTTCAGCATAAGGCAACATGACCTATTCAAGTATTTTGACATGGAAACTGATCAATGATCGCTGCTATGTGATAAACAGGCCAACACCATAGTAGGAGAAACCTGCCCCATATCATGATGCTTGCACCACCATGCTTCACTGTCTTCACTGTGTACTGTGGCTTGAAGTCAGAGTTTGGGGGTCGTCTTACAAACTGTCTGCGACCCTTGGACCCAAAAAGAACAATTTTACTATCATCAGTCCACAAAACGTTCCTCCATTTCTCTTTAGGCCAGTTGATGTGTTCTTTGGCAAATTGTAACCTCTTCTGCACATTCCTTTTTAAATAGGTCAGCTTCACACAGATGTCTTCTAACTGTCACCGTACTTTGAGGTAACTCCAGACTGTCTTTGGTCATCCTGAAGCTGATCATTGGCAGAGCCTTTGCCATTTTGGTTATTCTTCGATTCATTTTGATAGTTGTCTTACGTTTTCTGACACGTGTCTCTGGTTCTGTTCTCCATTTTAAGGCATTGGAGATCATATTAGCTGAACAGCCACATTTTTTTGCACCTCATCGTAAGTTTTCCCCTCTCCAATCAGCTTTTTAATCAAAGTACGCAGTTCCTCTGAACAATGTTCTTTTTCCAACCCATTTTCCTCAGACTTTCAAAGAGGAATACATGTTTGACAAGTGCTGGTTTCATCCTTAAATAAGGGTCACCTGATTCACACCTGTTTTTTCACAAAATTGATCACTGATTGAATGCCACACTATATTTTGAACACACCCCTTTCAACCAATTGCCCAATTGCACAGCTTTATAAGCTTGCATATCATTAAGGCTGGGTATTGTTTGTTCTCTGAGAATCTACTGCTCATACTGGTAAGTTGTTTGTCATGTAGCAATAAAAATATATTAATAACAGTGATTAATCTGGTTAGTCACTATTATTTTGAACACTACAGTGCACATGAAAAAGAGGCCTGAGTTGCATTTGAAACAAATCTGAATTCTGCTGTTCACACTTACATGAAAAAAATCACATACAGTACACACATGAGCAAAACAACATTGTAATTGACCAGCACTGTGAATGTAGCCACATGGTCTTTCCAGACAGACTGAACAGCACCTCTGCTGGTTGCAGCCAAGTAGTGCACTCTGTTTTGACTCAGTTGCTTCAAGGTATGAATAATCAACAATAAATCAATTCCACCCAATCTATCATGTTCTTAACAAGCAATTAATGGATTCTTATGCCCATTCCTGATGAGTTGTGCAACATTGATGATGTGACTTTAGAGTTTCCGCAACTGTCTTTAAACCCCGCATTGTCTCAGAAATAAGCTCCAATAACCGGCAAAGAAATGCACTGAGAGTTCTCTACTTTTGTGAGAGCTTGTGTGACAGCATGGAGCTAATGTATGAGAACGCAAGAAACAAGTAGTTGTTTGGAATGACCAGTCATGAAGAGGTTTAGCTTGAGTGAGCTCTTGGGCGCAGTTTGCAAGCGGCTTCAGGCGTGACTCACGTGGGAAGTTGGCTTTTTCCGTGTGCGACGAGAAGGGAAATGTGAGGTGTTGAGGTGTTAATGAGTGTTTTTATTTGTGTTAAGAATGAGTGGAAAGTGGTTCCAGAAATTTTTGTTGTTGTCACACATTTCTAAACGAGCTTTCATAGCACAACCACATTCATTGATGCTAATGATACGGTTTACCATTTACTTACTCAACTTCAGACAGTACCGGGCATCAATTCTCTGTTCAATAATGTTGTTGAAACCATTTTTATGTTTGAAAAAAAACATCTCACAATTTTTAAAAATAAAACCGACTGCCTTCAAAAACAGAGTGAGCTTTGTTTCCCTTTATTTACTCAAGTGCAAAGAGTTCCAGGCTATAATGATTAATGATAATAATACACCTGCGATTGTAATAGCGCAACCCCCCCCATCAAAATAACACAAAAATGAAGCTGTTTACAAGAATGAAGTCCTAAATTTAGAAAGAAATGTTGTCATTTACCAAAAAAGTGTAATTATTTCAATCTTAATAATTCACTATAAAGATTATTTGATTTGATTGTATTTATTATTAATAATAATAATGTAACTAAATACATTATTATTATATACTACACAATAATACTATATTAGTATTAATGTGTTACACATTTAATATTACAATCTTATTATTATTATTATATTTTACACTTATATAATACATTTAATAAAAGAAGTAGTGTAATAATGTATCAATATTACTGGAAGTAAATTATATTGTTGATTTGGTAAAAACATTTTTCTCTTATCAACCTTTTTTGACTATTTTGTATGATGGAGTTAAAATAATACTGTAGACTAGCATATAGTCATAGAAATACAAGCATAAAGTAAAGAAATTATAAAAATACATTTAACTTTTTATAAAAATAATCTCAAAATATTCTGTTTCGTTTTATTTTGGGATTTTGAGCTAAATAACATGACATGCTTATACTTGCATGCCAGTATGCAGAGTGCTATATATCAAATGAAACTGGAGTTAAAACAAAAAGAAAATTCGCCTTAAAGAAAAGTGTAGATAAACGGCAGAACCTAGGCAGGTCTCGCTAGGTGCTGCTGTTTTGGGTAGCAGTGCACACAGCGACGTAGTACAACATTTGGTCCTTCTTCACAGTATTCGGACAGACGTGTGTACATGAATTCATCAAAGAGTTGCCACACGTTATCCAGCCTGTCTTGCATCCCGGGTGCAGTAAGCTGTTTGCTACAAAACGCAGCTGTGTAGTTTGTTAATTCTGAATCAGTAAACAAAAAAGCGGAGTTGTCCACCTAGGCAAATATGATAATTGTTTGCGGATTATGGAGATCTGGCTGGACGCTCGGGCCGAGGCTGTGAGTAAACGGGGAAAAAAGCTCAGCTCAAACAAATGTACTCACTCCGCTAACAGAGCCGTAAGCCCGATGGCACACGCGGCGACGTGATCCACAGGAGAGCGGGGGCAGGGATACCCGTCTGCCAGGTCCCTGAGGGCCTGGCCAAGGAAAGGTCGTCCAAATCCCTATCGTTTGTACATAAATATGAGCCACTGAAAACAAAGTGTAGAAGGAGATTGTTGTTGATTTTGAAATGGAGTTCAGATTGCAGCAGAAGGAGCGCACAGGAAAGCACTCGGGGGACAATATTTGGTTAAATGCGAGTTCTTTGACATGAGACAGTGCTAGCCGAGCTGGATTTAATGATTGATCGCAATCAAATATTTTCATCGATTGACAGCCCTAGTTAAAATCTATGTACTTACATTTACTCAATAATAATAAAACATTTTGAAGAAGTCCCCGTAGCCTTATGTAGTGCAAGGAACCATATAGTAACATATTGTATGCACTCCACAGCAGTGTGACCATGTGACTTCTATCAGCCAATCAGAAAAGACATTCATAATATTTCATTTGTGTTTTTCTATTGTTTGTTTTTTTTATTAATTGAATTTAACATTATGTTAATAATATCAATAAAAGTGTATTTTTTCATGTAATTTTTTAAAACATGTAAAACTGTTTAATTACACTAATTGAAACCAATATTTTGGAACCCTATGTATTTAAAATAAGACATACAATGAATGGACGTACTTCAAATATGCTCATGCATTCACATCATTTAAAGAACAGGTAAAGTTTAGACAGAAAGAATACTTGATTAGAATACCAGAAAACCATTTTGGCTAGGGTTAAAGGAATGTATGTACAAGCAGAGATATGCATTGTCTTTTGTCTGTAGCGGTTGTCCAAAGTGCGGCAGGGGGCCATTTGTGACCCGTGACTTGTTTGTTATTGGCCCGCGGCATGTTGTAAAAATAAAATTAAACACTAAAAAAAGGTTTTTTTTAGGTTTTTATGAAAAAAAAAAAAATACACAATATATATCACTAAATATCACAGTGGCCCCTTGCATCCTTTGATTTTTTTATGTGGGGTCCTCGGTGTAAAAAGTTTGAACACCCTTGGTCGGGCTTGAACTAGTCCTAATCATTATAACCACCAGGGGGCGTCCGTTTAATAAACATTTACATGAAATAAAATGTTTGCAAAAGGCGTGCCCAAACTTTTTTCATCAAGGGTCCCATACTGAAAAATTTAAATCTGGATGGGCCACTGTGATATTTTGTAAATCAACCCATGCAGATATGCTAAGAACTTCAATATATTTCAAGAAAAGCAGCCTACATCTCAGCTTTGTGATAGAAGTCAAAAAGCTGAACTTGTTCCTTTCACATTACACCTTTTTGCTTGCTTTTCTATTTCTGCTGTTGTTTTGTTCCCCAATTTTTTTTATTTCTGAGTTAGGAAAAGTTAGCGGTAGGCGTAGGCGTTTGTTTCTATGTTGCAATGTGAAATCAATGCAATGGAATCAATCAGGGAAGATCCGGTAACGAATGGCTAAAATATGCAACATACTTTAAGTATGACATGTTATCATGAATGTACCCGTTACTACATGCTCACAGCATGGATATAAAACCTTGTTGGAGGTTTTTTAGAGGTGGAGGTTTTAATAGCGGTCTTTCAAGGCCGTATACAGTAAGTGCAATACTGAGTTGTTTTGTTTTTATCCGGTTTTTATATCTTTTGAATGCACAGAAAAGAGAAAGACGTGTGTGTTCCTTTCTCACATAAGACTTGTGGATGATGGGCAAAATCCCGAATCTCCGTTGGGCATCTCTGTGTGGAGTTTGCATGTTCTCCTCGTGCGTGCGTGGGTTTTTTCCGGGTACTCCGGTTTCCTCCCACATTCCAAAAACATGCATGTTAGGTTAATTGGTGACTCTAAATTGTCCATAGGTATGAATGTGAGTGTGAATGTTTGTCTGCTCAGCGATTGACTGGCAAGCGGTCCAGGGTGTACCCCGCCTCCCACCCGAAGGCAGCTGGGATAGGCTCCAGCATACCCGCGACCCGAATGAGGATAAGCGGTATAAAAAAATGAATGAATGAATGAATATTGCAGCATATTGTAACTTATTTTGAGTCAGATGACAATTGTTTTACCTCTTAATATTCTGGCTTTATTCTAGTAATATTTATACTTTGTTCTTGTAAAATTACTGCCGTTTTCTCAATTTTTGTTGTGGTTTTCTTGTATTTTTAGAATGACATGTAGGCCACAAATGGCCCCTGGGCTGTACTTTGGACACGCCTGGTCTAGAGGGAACAAGAAAGGCCGTATTTCTTTTAAACGTATAGTGCAGATGGTGACTGATAATGGTGTTTTATTGGCCTAATAAACCGCTCTCACTAGTTACGTATCCGGACAAAAACAGCTTGATGACTATTATGCTCTCTCCTTTAGCAGATACAACAAGTTCTCGCAGTCCATTGCGACTTTAATGCACAACGTCCGTGCTAATTAGCATGTTAATGCATGAGGACTGTGCTGGTAGCGTGCACACAGGTTTGGATTAGTTTGTGAAAGGCTGCAAAATGCAAACTTTCCAGCAGGACACGACATCTTCTTATTCTGCGCTGACCTGAAGTGCTGGCTGGAAAATTGCTTCTCTGTTGCTTTTCATTCCAATGAATGGTCCATCATTCTGCTCAGTGTGATAATCTGCCGATCAAAGCCTGCCAACATGGCGCACCCCCTCACAAGCTCCTTGCAAGCGTAAGAACAAAATGCCCCTCCCAGCCCTCCCTCGACTAGATAATGGGAAAAGGAGATTTTAATGCGCGGAACGACGACGCTTGATTTGCAGGCCACTCTTGTTGTTGATACACACTCGTGGGTTGCGGAGCAGCGGCCTTCAAGGATGGGTGGTCCGTCTGAGGCTGCCATCGGACGTGTGTGTGAGCCGCTTTTGTGTCAGGGGAGAGGGGCCTTTGTTCTCCTAACCAGGGAGGTGGGACCAGCAGATTAAGCCTTTAGAAGTGCAGCCGACCACCATGAGGGCGCGCCACAAGGGAGACAAAGTGCTAGCATGTTTATGGCTCTTCGTGCACGCTCTTGGGAAGTTTTTGCGTACCGTGCGTGAATATGAGACGTAGCAGAGAAAGCAAAGCTGCCTCGAATGGACGTTAAGGCAAACGAAGAAAGTCAAAGTGGGTATTTGTAGCAATTTGCATGAGAATTAGCATGAGCGAGGGAGAATGTGATGCAGGTCATCGGGTCAATAGTTCTTATCCATCTGTCCTTCTGATGGCATGCCTCCCAGGTCAGTTTGATTTCTCTGTGAGCGAGCTTAATCTTACCCCAGTGCTCAGTGAGCCTCTTCAGCATACTTAGATCTGCTCCTTGAAACCCCTCTCATACACACACACACACACACACACACACACGCACACCAGAATGGGCCAGTATACATTTTATTACTACTCCAAGGGAATAACGTCATAGAATTATGAGAAGGAATTATTACAAGAATAAAGACAATAATAATAATAATTATAAAGAACATAACATTGGTACATTTACTATGTTATAATCTTCATCAAACCCAAACACAGGAACATGACAATTTATGTCACGACAACACAAACGCGACGTGAATGAGCATGTGTGCCGTGTCATCTTGGCTTATACACAACGCCCGTTTTGAGCCGACTAGAGGCGCGCTTTGTCCCGTATTGCCGCAAGAATCAACACTAGTGTCTAAAACCTCAATGGTTTCAGTTTGACAGCTTGACACAGACTACTTTAATTGATGATCACTCCCATGTACGGCTTTTCTTTCTTTACACGCTTTGCCTAGCTGTCCGCAGCTAACTAGCTATTAACCCGCCTAGCTCCTTGTCTGCCAATTCCAAAGTGACTTTTTACCAAAGTGACATTTTGTTTTTAAAACAAACACGCAATGCGGTTAGTTTGGAGCTCCTTTTTGTCCCACGGGGAAGTTATCTTTACGGAGGTACGTACCAACATAGTGTCACTGGACAACTTTCCTGTTTTGTTGTCATTGTACTGATTATTAGGGATGTAAAGATTCATTCACTAGATCGATGTATTAATTAATATTCCTATGATCCAACTACATCGATCTGTGTTCGCCACTCCAGACGACATATATCGATCTACTGATCGTTTGAAAGGTAATCAATCGATTTAATCGATACTAGGAAATAAAGCTCAGCAGGTTTTAAATGGATGTGTGTGTTTTAGTTTTTTAAATAAAAACGACGTTCAGTGTTACCATTGTAACAGTTTGATTTGTGGTAAGTCGATTAGTTATGCCTGTTGACTGGGGCGCACGGATGACGTCATGTGATGCTGAGCGTGCGCGCTCTGTTAGAAAAGTGCACGTGGACGTCTTAAAATATACAATTTTTCATAGGATATAGGGTGTATTTTCATTGGTAGACTGTACATGTTTGTTAGCTAGATTACTTCTTCCTCTTCAATTTGGTATGGAATTTATACTGAGTGTTGCACCACATCCAAACTTAAGTCCAACTTGAAGCCTTTGAAGCTCATGGATGCGAGCATCAGGATAAGATAAAAGGTACGTAGCGAACGTTAAGTTTGTGCATGTTTGTGTTCTGGTTGAATGGGGGGCTTGTCGTTTGGGGGCCACTGTTGTTCTGGCATATGTTCCATTTTTCTTGCAATGATAAACGTGTTGATCAAACACCTCCTTGTAGCTTTAATAGCGTCTGTGCAAACGTTACAGTATATAGGATATTCATTCACTTTAATATCTACCGTATCTGCACATGAAATTTCATTCTTATCTGGTGGTGCAAAATGACTTCTAAAATACTTTGTTTAGAGAAGTAAATGAGGTATCAAATTAAAGTTATTTATGTTTTATCTGATAGAATTAATCATTCAACCTGTTAATTTATTCTTAATTCAACCTGAATTTTTGGTTTCCTTTTTGTTTATAGCCATAATTAATGTATACCTGATTCTATTACAAAAAGCAAAGGAAATTTAGGAAACTTCACCTGCACTCTCCAGGTATTTATTTCACTATTAGACTGCTTGAATTTTGGCTAAAAAGTTAATGAACCGATTTAAATTGATAAAACGTTTTGGATCGTATCGTACCAAATGAACCAATATACCAATAGGTTATAATTTTTGTTCAATTTTATTGGTCGTTTTGAATGAAGAAAAAAATACTGTTACAAAAATAGTCATTTTGCAAAAATAAACATTAAATATTATAAAGATGATAGGAAAATATGTTATTTTTCTGCCGCATGGTGGATGAGTGGGTAGCACGTTGGCCTCACAGTCAGGAGGTTCAGGGTTCAAATCTCCATTGGGCATCTCTGTGTGGAGTTTGCATGTTCTCCCCGTGCGTGCGTGGGTTTTCTCCGGGTACTCCGGTTTCCTCCCACATTCCAAAAACATGCATGTTAGGTTAATTGGCAACGCTAAATTGTCCATAGGTATGAATGTGAGTGTGAATGTTTGTATGTCTATATGTGCCCTGCGATTGACTGGCGACCAGTCCAGGGCGTACCCCGCCTCTAGCCCAAAGCCAGCCGGGATAGGCTCCAGCATACCCGCCACCCTAATGAGGATAAGCGGTATAGAAAATGAATGAATGGTTTTTTTTTTTCATTGCGACCTCAGCAGCAGTACTTTGTACTATTATTTTGCATGTCTGTCCATTCATGTCCAACAGATGGCGCTGTGTTTGTGCAGCGCCACAATATGTACTCTTTGAAAGGCAGACATGGCATCTGTAAAGCTGATGTTTCCGATCCCATAACACCACCAAAACAGGACTAAATAAACACATTTCATATAATACATAATGTGATAATGTGTCATGTTGTGTAACATTTTGTGAAACCCGCCACATCCCACGCCCTTATCCCCCCGCCCGTTGTCTTCTATGGTGCATTTTGTTTGTGATGGCAGGCTAGGACATGTGCTAAAGATTAGCTTTTAATACTGTTTGACCCGTGTCTGCACAGAGCAAAGCTTTGGGAATTGGACAAGCTCACCATCTGTGTAAGTGTATAGTTCGCCATCCATCCTCTATCTCATGAAAGAGAACCCCCTCAACCACCACCACCTCCTCTTCTTCCACTCTCTGCCCTTCATCAGTCTTCTGCCTTCTCAGTCTTCCTCCGTGGCGGCCGTCTGAACAAACAAACCTGCTCGTGTTCGGTGGCCGAGGCAGATGCCGTCGATGCGGCGTTGTTTGCTTTTGCCCGCTGCGGTGTGGGAGACAGTTTTCTTACCAAGGAGGACCCACAAGACAAATATTTACCCCTACTCGCCCCCTTGCTGCCAACACCTGGAGCCTTCCTGTCTTCCTGAGAGGAGACCCACCTTTGGTTCTGATAAAGTGCCGACGGTGTTTTTATGCTTCTTAATAGCCAAAACATGCACCAGAATGACCTTTGACCCCAAGCATCACGGCTGTCATTGAGCATTAATCCCTGTTTGTTTTTGTTTTTGTTTTTAAAGGTGCATCTTTAACAATCAAATACCTTGCTTTGTTCAAACATCAAAATAAATAGAAATCATCTGTTCCAGGGTCAAACTGTCGCCATCATAGACCCTGCAAGCAACGTTTCACATAAGTCCGATTTTGCATTTGGGAGAGGTGCTTGAAACGTACATTTCTCTTGGAGATTAATTTATTAATGCATAATGTAATGTATTTTATCTGTAGCTTTCTATCTATATCTATCTGTCTGGTTTTAAGAGACATTATAGAGGTATTTTCCTCAAATTTCAGACCCCAGGAGTGGTTTACACGTTTCTACGTCACATTAAGTTCCATTTCCAGTTCTGTGGTTATCATCGCAGTTGTCTTCTTTGCTTAGTAAAAGAAAAAGCAACCCATGCACGCCAAGTTCATTAAAACTACAAATCATACATGGCAGCCATTCTAACTCTGGATTTGTTTGAATTTAGAAAGCTTTTTCCCCATCGGAAATCACAGAAGTAGAAATCATTTGTTCCGGGGTCAAACTGCTGCCATCATAAACCTGTATAAAAAGAAAGTGTAAGAAGAAGTTAAGCACTCTTCTGACTGTGGATGAAGCGCATTGACTGAGGCCACATTGTAGCATGCAGGACAGAGAAGCATTTGTTGTTTTCCTAGGTTCTGTTTCTATGGTTCTAATCACTCTTTCCTCTCTTTCACCACAACAAAACGTATTCAAATTTGGATTTTTAAGGGACTTTCCTCACATTTCACTAGAAGATTGCCACAAAATGATTTGCAGTCCCATCACTCTGCATTGACTGCAATGATGGCTGTAGCTCCTATTCAGTCATCAGAGAAGCAACTTTTGGTTTCTCATCCACCACGCCTTGCTGTTCCCCTCCCGTGGAGCATCATGTGCGTCTCCCTGGCTTCCTGAAGCCATCACGTCCAAATCAACAGACATCAGCCATCCCTCTGATGCCGTCATTAAGCTTTGCTCTTTTTTCAACAACTGAAAGACGCCTCAGCTAGTAAATATGCACATGTTTGACTGGGGGGTCAGCCAGGAAGCAAAGACATTGTCGGCTGCACGCCGCCGCACATCGCAGATGAACAATAAAAGCGGAGAATGTTGGTCACAGGAAGTGGATGATTTCACATGTTGATATTTTGCAGGAAAGGAAATAGTTGCGCACTTTGCTGATCCCCAACGAGGAAGGGGCTGTCCTCAAGTTGGGCTCTGAATTCTTAATAGCGCACAATAGTAACTGTAGTAGTGAAGATGACATATTTGACTGACTTGACAAGAGTATCATATCAATGTTTTTTTAGTGGCTGGTTTCCAGTGAAGCAGGCCTGAGGTGTTCTTTGACAAACCAGTTGAGCAATGGCGCCCTCCTGTGGCACAACCTTATACAGCCACACATGTCACAATGACTACCCATCCATTTTCTTCCGCTTATCCGAGGTTGGGTTGCGGCGGCAGCAACCTAAGCAGGGAATCCCAGAGGTCCCTCTCCCTGGCCACTTCGTCTAGCTCTTCCCAGCGGATGCCGAGGCGTTCCCAGGCCATCTGAGAGACATAGTCTCTCCAACGTGTCCTGGGTCTTCCCTGAGGCCTCCTACCGATTGGACGTGCCCTGAACACCTCCCCAGGAAGCCGTTCGGGAGGCATCCTCTCAATGCGGAGGAGCAGCGGTTCTACTCCGAGTCTCTCCCGGATGACAGTGCTTCTCACCTTATCTCTAAGGGAGAGCCCGGCCACCCTACGGAGAAAACTAATTTTGGCCGCTACTCGTGATCTTGTCCTTTTTGTTACTACCCAAAGCTCATGACCATAGGTGAGGGTAAGAACATAGATCGAACGGTAAATCAAGAGCTTTGCCTTTTGGCTCAGCTCTCTTTTCACCACGACAGATCGGTGCAGAGTCTGCATCACTGCAGACGCCGCACCAATCCGCCTGTCCATCTCGCGTTCCATCCATCCATCACTCGTGAACAAGACCCTGAGGTACTTAAACTCCTCCACTTGAGGCAAGACCTCATCCCCGACCCGGAGATGGCACTTTCCTGGGCGAGAACCATGGACTCGGCTTTGGAGGTGCTGATTCTCATCCCAGCCGCTTCACACTCAGCTGCGAACCGATCCATTGAGAGTTGAAGGTCACTCCTCGATGAAGCCAACAGGACCACATCATCTGCAAAAAGCAGAGATCGAATCCTGCGGCCACCAAACTGAAACCCCTCAACGCCCTGGCTGAGCCTAGAAATTCTGTCCATGAAAGTAGTGAACAGAATCGGTGACAAAGGGCAGCCCTGGCGGAGTCCAACCCTCACGGGAAACGGGTCTGACTTATTACCGGCAGGCGAACCAAACTCTGACACCGGTCATACAGGGAACAAACCACCTGGATTAGGTGGTCTGATACCCCATATTCCCAGAGCACTCCCCACAGTATTCACCGAGGAGCACGGTCGAATGCCTTCTCCAAGTCCACAAAACACATGTAGACTGGTTGGGCAAACTCCCATGCACCCTCAAGGACCCTGCCAAGATTATAGAGTTAGTCCACAGTTCCACGACCAGGATGAAAACCACACTGCTCCTCCTGAATCTGAGATTCGACTATCCGGCGAATCCTCCTCTCCAGAACCCCTGAATAGACCTTACCCGGAAGGCTGAGGAGTGTGATCCCACGATAGTTAGAACACACCTTCCGGTTCCCCTTCTTGAAAAGCGGGACCAACACCCCGGTCTTCCAATCTAGGGGCACCGACCCCGACGTCCACGAAATGCTGCAGAGTCGTGTCAATGACTACCCATCCATCCTTTTTCTATGCCGCGTATGCTCATTAGGATCTCGGGGGTATGCTGGAGCCTAACTGGAAATCAAACAGTAATATAACATTTATATTATAAAAATTGTACTGTGGTTACCTATTGTAAAATCTCGTGTAAACATATTTTCTAAGTATGTAATTGTGTGGCTGTGCTTTGAAAACTGAAAATATGAACATTAAAAATACAAAAAAATATTCTATTTAAAAACCTGCTCATTCTGAAGGGTACCCCGCCACTTACCGAAGTCAGCTGGAATAGGCTCCAGCATTCAAACCTACATGGCCCTGTGTGACATGTAACGTTAAAACATAACTTAACTGTGGTTTATCACAACAACAACATCCTGAGCACTGAAGGCCCCACCTGCCTAAGTTAAGGCCCAGTGTTCCACCATAAGGATACTGAGCAAAAATTATCTGTGCAGTCGAGTTCAAAAACCAAAACCGCTGTTGAACGTAAAGAACTTTAAAGTTCATCTCAATTTTTCCAGATAAAGAGCTTTGCTGATCTTTAATAACATTATAAATAAAATTAAATAAAATAAATAGACTTCAACGTCCATGTGGGCAATGACAGTGTGACTTGGAGGGGCGTGGTTGGGAGGAACGGCCTCCCTGACCTGAACCTGTGCGGTGTGTTGTTGCTGGACTTCTGTGCAAATTACAGTTTGTCCATAACAAACATAATGTTCAAACATAAGGATGTCCATAAGTGCACTTGGCACCAGGACACCCTAGGTCGCAGGTCTATGATCGACTTTGTGGTTGTATCATCAGACCTGCGTCCGCATGTTCTGGACACACGGGTGAAGAGAGGGGCTGAGCTGTCAACTGACCACCACCTGGTGATGACTTGGATAAGATGGCGGGGAAGGATGCCGGACAGACCTAGCAGACCCAAACGCGTAGTGAGGGTGTGCTGGGAACGCCTGGCAGAGTCTCCCGTTCGTCGAGTCTTCAACTCTCATCTCCGGCAGAGCTTCGTCTGCATCTCAAGGGAGGACCGGGATATTAAGTCTGAATGGGGCGTATTCCGTGCCTCTATTGCTGAGGCAGCCAGTTGTGGTTGCGGCCACAAGGTGGTCGGTGCCAGTTGTGGTGGCAAGCCCAGAACCTGATGGTGGACACCTGGGGTTAGGGCTGCTGTCAAGCTGAAGAAGGAGTCCTATCAAGCATGGATGGCTTGTGGGACTCCCGACGCAGCTGACAGGTACCGGCAGGCCAAGCGGCACGCAGCTTCAGCGGTGGTCGAGGCAAAAACTCGGGCGTGGGAGGAGTTCAGTGAGGCTATGGAGCATGACTTTCGGTCGGCCTCGAAGAGGTTCTGGCAAACCGTCCGACACCTCAGAAAGGGGAAGCAGCCCCCAGTTCACACTGTTTACAGTGTGGACGGGGGCTTGCTGACCACGACTGTGGATATAGTTGGTCGGTCGAAGGAATACTTCAAAGCCCTTCTCAATCCCACTGACATGCCTTCCATAGTGGAAGCAGAGTCTGAGGATACGTACGTGGACAGTTCTATCACCCTGGCTGAGGTAATTGGGGTAGTTAAATCACTCCCCAGTGGCAAGGCTCCGAGGGTAGAAGGGTAGAAGTCTGGACTTCCCTACTGAAGCGGCTGCCCCCGCGACCCGGACCCGGATAAGCGCAGGAAAATGGATGGATGGATGGATGGATGGATAATAACTTTGGGAAAATATTCAGTGGTCTGACAAGACAAAAGATAAACTTTTTGGAAGGTGTGTGCCCCATTACATCTGGCGTAGAGGTATTGCCGCATTTCAGAAAAAGAACATCATATCAACATTAAAATGTGGTGGTGGTAGTGTGATGGTCTGGGGCTGTTTTGACGCTACATGACCCGCAAGACGTGCTAAATAAATAAATAAACGAAACCATGAATTCTCCTGTCTGCCAAAAAAACCCGAAAGTAAATGTCTGTTTGTAACTTGAAGGTGAAACCAACTTGGGTTCTGCAGCAGGACACACCACAGAAGACTTTGTAATGGCCTAGTTAAAGTCACAGCACGTTATGAGAGACTCATTGCAAGCTATGGCAAAAGCTTGATTGCAGTTGGTGCTGCTAATGGTGTAATAACCAATTATTACGTTTAGGCTAAAATCCCTTTTTCACACAGATAGGGCCATCTAGCTTTGGGAATTCTTTCTACTTAATAATACAACTTTCCATTAAAAAAATAAATTTTGTGTTCAGTTTTGTTGTCACTAACCTGATATTTCAATTAGTTTGATGATTTTAAACATTTAAGTGTGACAAACATGCAAAAACTAAGAAATCAAAGAAAACTAGGACTGTCTCAATTTGCACCACTAGATGCCACTACAGTCTTAAAATACGTTGCACGCTCTTCAAAGCTTGTTCACGCCTACAGATGCATTAGGAAATTGCATAAAGAAATTGCATAAAGAAAACTACATGCTGTAGTTTTTAAGTGTTTTTAAGTGTTTTTAATTGGGTTGTTTCGGGTATTTGACTAAAGTTTTGGGATTTTGAACAGGCTTTTTTTTAAAGCTCACACCATCAAGCGGCAGTTCCAATACTGCAACAAAGCAGATTGGGGACGGGGAAACGGTCTCATCAGAGTTGTTTACAAGAATCACACATTGGGGTTTATTTAGAAAACAGCACCAGCGCCATCCTTGTCTGTCATGATTCACAGGAAGTGCAGACAATGGTTGTGAGTTGAATAAGGTGAGGACGTCTTGACATGAATATCAAGAACACAGGAAATGATGAGTTAGAGCTTTGCAAGATTACACAAATACAGTTGTTGGGAACTAGCCCTATGGAGGAGACTGTTTGGACTAAAGTTTTGGATGTTAATAGGGATAGGGAGTAACTTCTAATCTTGTGACGATGGAGGTCAATGGTCACTGATTTTGAGAAACTGGAGTCTAATATGGTAATGGGAATGGTAATGGTTTAATTTTATTTGAACATGCATGTAAATGACATTGGAATACATCAATTATTACAATAGACAGTTCCACATGTCCAAAAGGAGTAGGAAGAAGCAAAAAATATAAAATCCTACCCTCGTAGGCTCTCCCCTATTTCAAGACATTTGTGGACTTCCTGCAGTTACTAAGTTTGAATGCATAAGTAAGGTCATGTGACAGTGTGTTAGATAGTAGTCCTTATCACGGTAAATAAATTATATTGCTGTCCTGATGAATGATATTCATAATAAATAATAATAATAGTAAAATAGTGATGAGTGGTTTATAACAATTGTAACAAACCGTTGTTGTTGTACAGACAATGTTCTCACTAGGATGAAAAGTTCCTAGTACAAGTATAAGGTGATAGTAACAAACATAGCGTTGACAGTCAACAGACAGAAAAGTGACTCTCCAAGGAATGAAGTAGTATGACCTTGCATGTACACAATATTTCACGACTCTTCTTCCTTGTATTTTGAAAACATCAACTGTTTGTAATGTTTCTTGAAGTCGCTCATTGTAGAGCATTGTTTTACTTCTTTACTTAATCCATTCCATAGTTTGATTCCACATACCAAAGTACTAAAGGTTTTTAGTGTTGTTCTTGCATATTTGTGTTTTAAGTTTAGTTTATTCCTAAAATCATATTTCTCCTTTCTTGTTGAGAAAAATTATATGACATTCTTTGGTAACTGGTTGTTGTTTGCTTTATGCATCATTTTAGCGGTTTGAAGGTTTATGAGATCTGCAAATTTTAATAATTTTGATTTTTATAACAGTGGTTTTGTATGTTCTCTATGAGCCCCGTTATGGATTATCCTAATGGATCTTTTTTGCAGTACATCGAGCGAGTAAAGTGTACTTTTGTAGTTATTTCTCCATATCTCCACACAGTAATAGATATGGTAACACCAGAGAACAATAGAGAGTTTGGAGTGATTTTTGATCCAGGACAAATTTTATTTTATTCACTATTGAAGTATTCCTTGCTACTTTGTTGTATGTTTTTGATGTGGGGTTTCCAACTCATTCTGTCATCAATTATGATGCCCAAAAATATATGTTCTTTCACCCTTTCAATTTCCTCACCATCAATTTGTATTTTCTCACAAGTATCTCTTCTGCTATTACCAAAGAGCATCATTTTCGTTTTACTTAGATTGAAGTATAATCTGTTTTTATCAAGCCATTTTTTTAGAATAATCATTTCATCTGAAACTTTTCTTATTAGCTCTTGTGTGTTTTCTCCAGAGCAAAAAGCGGTGGTATTATCTGCAAATAGTACTATCTTTAGGTGTTTTTTCACTTTGCAGATGTAGGTAATGTATAGGTTAAATAATTTTGGTCCCAAAATTGACCCTTGTGGTACGCCACATAATAACTCTAAATTTTTAGATGCATATTCTCCTAGCTTCACATATTGTTACTGTTTGCTAGGTAGATTTTAACCCAATTCCAAACCTACCCTCTGATTTCGTACCTTTCCAATTTTGTAGTTAGGATGTTGTGATTGATTGTATCAAAAGCTTTCGTTAAATCCATGAATACTGAGGCTGCACACTTTCTATGACCTATAGCATTCGTAATTTCCTCTGTGATTTCAAGCAGTGCCATAGAAGTGGAAATATTAGCTCTGTATCCGTATTGGCTGTCCGCCAGAATGTCATTGTTATTGAGAAATTTCTCCAACCTATGGTTGAATAACTTTTCGATGATTTTGGAAAATTGAGGTAATAACGAAATTGGTCGATAGTTTGTGAAATTATGTTTATCTTCATTTTTGAAGATTGGAACTACTTCTGCTGTCTTCATTTTGCCTGGAAATTTGCCCGTCTGGAATGATAGATTGCTGATGTGAGTTAGCGGCTCTGCGATCTCATTGATAACCATTTTTATTGTATCCATTCCAATAAGACATTCTACAGATTGAAATTAAGATATTCAATAGTCTGTTCTCTTCATCTAATTATCTCTCATATGTCCCCGCCATCATTAGCAGGAAAAGCCATGAGCTGCATAATATAATGTACTTTGTCACCTGTCTGTCTGTCTGTCTGTCTGTCTGTCTCTATCCATCCATCCATCCATGCAGCATTAAAAGTGTGACTAGCCGTTAGGCCACAAGAGGGCGTAATTTCACTACACTAACGCATGTAATTTAATATAAAAGACTCCAGCGTCACCACGAGATTACTGATCAATCTTCACATCAAAATTTTGGTAGATGATTTTTTTGTTTGTTCTTAAATGTCACTAATAACAGGGGTTAACTTCTTTTTACACTTGCCTAAAAAGCAGCACATCTACCACGTGACTTACCTTTGCTATGTGCATCTTTGTAAAAACGGAGTGTTTTTTCATTTTAATATTTTACAGTGGTTAACTTCTTTTTACACTTGCATGCCAGTTAACAATATTAAGATGTTAAAACAAAGTTGATGATGGTGACAGTTTGACCCTGGAACTGATTATTTTCCCATTACTTCCTGAATGCCAACCCCCCAACCCCCCGGTACGTCATTGTGCTGGTGTTGGTGTACTGTAGTGTGGGATACTTTGTGGTCATCAAAAACCAGACATTTTTATTATAAAAACAACCTTTCCGATTCTCATGACCCCGTCCCACAGCAGTCGGTCGCTCCACCTCCCAGGGTGTCAGCGTGTACCCATTGGGCTGCTTTTAGGCTGTCGGCGCATATGGATGTTTCGGGAGCTCATTAAAAGGGCTGTCGGAGTCATGCCGAGCCGTATGAGACAGAGCCGGAGATGGAAAGCGGCATCACACAGGAATTCCATCCATCACATTCCTCCGTGACATTAATATCTATCACACAGCTCTGACAATGCAATTCTGCATCCCTGGAGTGAGGCATTCTGCTGTCACTGAGCTGAAACATGAGCTTGCAAGGTTACTAAAATGTGTGTGTTCTTCTGTACCTGCTTAGGAGAGGTGATAACTTTTAATGCAACATTGACTTGGATGTTATTACAAGTGTGTTTGCGTTTGCACAACAGAAAAGTTTCACACAATGCAGGATGTTTACTACATGCAGCCTTATTAAGGTGAAGGCACAGCACTGAGTCCTTGCTGCGGGATGCGCCACAAAAACAGAACTGTCCTCAAAAATTATTGGTGACTTATTTTCTCCTGACACTTAATTCTCAGAGGGAGTGGTTCACTTTTCCATGACTTTGCAAAGCCAAATGTATTTTGGGCATTTAGTGTTTGTTTTGAACAGCCAGCTGCTTGTACGTAACTTTTGAATTCATGCATATTTAAGAAATTCAGTGAAAGGGGTGTCCTATAGATGCGGCTTTGGCTCGAAATAAAGACGACACTGAATAAAAAGACAAAATCTGGCAAAAAAAATTACAGCGACAACAAAATAGTACAAAAACAGGGGCATTCAAAACCTGAGGTTCCATGGTATCAGTCATATACTGTATATTGTAGATTGCAAGAAGGATATTATTATATTACTCATATTTTTAGATGCTACTTGTTTGATGGACGAGTGGTTGTTGTGTTGACCTCACTGTCAGGAGATAGAGGGTTTGAATCTCCATTTGGCCATCTCTGTATAAAGTTGTGCATGTATGGATTTTACAACCTCCAGTCACCCTTTTTAAAAATGGGAAACCCCACCCCGGTCTGCCAGTCCAAAGGTACTGTTTCCGACTTGTATGCGATGTGGATGAGACGTGTCAACCAAAACAGTCCCCCAACATCCAGAGCCTTGCCACTGGGGAGTGTTTTAACTACTCCAGATATCTCAGCCACGGTGATAGAACTGTCCACGTACGTGTCCTCAGACTCTGCTTCCTCTACGGAAGGTAAGTCAGTGGGATTGAGAAGGACCTCAAAATATTGCTTCCACCGACCGACTATATCCTCAGTCGAGGTCAGCAAGCCCCCGTCTGCACAGTAAACAGTGTGAACTGGGGAACGCTTCCCCTTTCTAAGGTGTCAAACAGTTTGCCAGAACCTCTGTGAGTCGTGCTCTATGGACTCACCAAACTTCTCCCACCGCTGAAGCTGTGTGCCACTTGGCCTGCCGGTACCTGTCAGCTGCTTCGGGATTCCCGCAAGCCATCCGTGCTTGATCGGATTCCTTCTTCAGCTTGACGGCAGCCCTGACATCTGGTGTCCACCATCGGGTTTGGGTCTTGCCAACACGACTGGCACTGACAACATTGCGGCCGCAACTGCGACTGGCTGCCTCAGAAATGGAGGCACGCTTTGCCGGAGGTGCTGCTTTACCAATAAAGTGTTAGTTCAAATAACATTGGCTCAAAGACAGTTAGGCCTTTTCCACACATAGGCAGGTATCTCATAAAACAAAGTTACTTTTCTACAATTTGGCCTATCATCCACATGAGCCCGCAGATATATGGCACTAAAAACAAAGGTTTTCAAAACGTCCAGCCAAAGTGTAGATTTGGTCATATGTTTCGGTATGGACGCAAATAACCAGAGTTTTTTGTTTCCAAACGTCACCGCCTGTGACAAAGTATGCTGTGGCGTCACACACGCGACCTGTATTTACATCACAAACAACATGGATGCCCCCAGAACTGGGTTGGTTGTAGCTATTGTTCAAGGGTTTTTTGCTTTCTTATTTTTGCTTCATTTACTGCTTCATGTTGAAAAGCAGAGGCGAAGAAGCACTATGAGGTCGGCCTGGTGCCATGTTTTACGTTTTGCAGAAGTGATGGGATGACAGAGGATGATTCTGATTGCATAGAATTTTAGTAACTACTACCCCCCACAGGTTTGGCTTGCTTATGACTGTGGTTCGCCATGCATTTATCCCGTTACATAATGCATTTTTTTAATACGAGTTTGTGTGGACACCATTTTTTTCATAAACGGAGAGGGAGAAATAGGGGGTTTTACGAATACCCTGCTACGTGTGGACAAGGCCTTAGAGAGCATATCATCATGACGGTATTACAGTTTGTTCAGTGGAAACTTCCATAAAACTTTCTCTGACAAACTTGAACTTGAACGGGGCAGGAGGGTTTGGCTCAGTCAGGACCCAATTAAGTAATACATAAATTAATGAATCACATTAAAAAAAAATTTTTTTTAAATACCATAGCATCCTCATCAGGTCAGCCATGACTGCAGTTTCATATGTTTGGGAACAAGCTCCTTAAGACACATTCACTGCAGTTTTTGAAGAAAAGTCAGGCCTAACTCCCTCTAATAGTCTAATTTTACTCCACCAGGGTGCCGATTGGCAGCGGGAGACGGCGTTCAAAGCAAGCAATCGTCCGCACCGCAAGAGCTGCAGATGAGAAATAACACTGAGCTGAGCTGAGTAAACACCATTCCTGAGTGTAATGAATCAGTCCATAGCATTTCCTTGACGACACAAGCCTGTTGGGTATAAATGAAAAATGCATGCATAATTATTCACCATAGTTCATATTTCATCTGTACACGCCGGCCCCGCATCTCCGCCGCAATGTGATGAACCAGCATCCATTTCAGGCTCTGACCATATGTTGCTGCGCTTTTGCTGTCATGGAGACACTTAATTTACTTTTCCAGCACCACATGGCAATTAATCATCATTTTTTGGAAAGAACACCTTAATTCTCCCGAGTGATGCCTTGTTTGCAGAAGTCTTTCAGCACCCAATAAAGGCACATCCCGCAGCAGGATACTTAAATCACAGCTGGTGTAAATGCAGCAGTGACTAATGTTTTCATAGAGAAGAATGGGGATATGCGCTGCTAATTAGACCACTGGCTATCTCAGTGGACCGCCTGTCATTGCCTATGCCCAAATGCTCCCTTTAATTACTCAGAGAAAAGAGGATGTCAAGTAAAAATAGCAAGTAGGCGTCTTCCTCGCGAGAAGTGCTGGGCAAGTGCTGCTGTGGGGCTGCCGAGTTGGGGCATACAGGCCTGGAAATAATTCTATGCGCATGCAATCCATCACGAAGACTGCCTGCAACTTTCAGAGTGTAAGTACAGTAAAGCCAGCATTAAAAAAAAAACCCAAAATGACAGGATCTAATTTTGCAAAAGAGCATGCGCTCGTGCATCTTTTGATGAAATTTGTCTCCATTTATCATCGCATCTGACACATACAGGCATGTCGACAACCACCGTGGCTGCCTTCCCAGACCAAAAGCTGATGGGAGTGGCCTTGTAGTGTGTATGTTCTCCAACTCCATTCCTGATACAGAAAAGTGGTTAAAAAAAAACCTCAACACAAACATTGCCATCTCCATGCTGGTTGGTGGGTCGCATACCTATCCCAGTTGCCATGGTAACAAGTGTCCCAAAGGAGAAGGGTTGCAGTTGAATCTCACAGGAGCTGGCATTTGATTGAACTGTTGTCAACATGCAAGACAAATGACGTATGCCAGCCGTGCTGACAGGCACACATCACACATGCAAAACCCTCACAAAGGAGCTATTAGGAGGAACACAAGCTTTTGGGGTATGTAAAGTGCAAGCACTGTAGTCCAGTCGGGCTGGGAGCAAATATGAAGCCGTCTCTCGTTTATAGCCGTTAATTGTTTCCAGACACGACTGCGATAAATGAATTTCCGTGACATAGGATTCATTTCATTCCATTCCATTCCATTTTCTTCCGTTTATCCGGGTCCGGGTCGCGGGGGAAGCAGTTACAGTAGGGAAGTCTAGACTTCCCGGTCTCCGGCAACCTCTTCCAGCTCCACCGGGAGGACACCAAGGTGTTCCCAAGCCAGCTGTGAGACATAGTCCCTCCAGCGTGTCCTAGGTCTTCCCCGGGGCCTTCTCCCGGCTGGGCATGCCTGAAACACCTCACCAGGGAGGCGCCCGGGAGGCATCTGGACGCAATGCTAGAGCCAACTCAACTGGCTCCTCTCGATGTGAAGGAGCAGCGGCTCTACTCTGAGCTCCTCCCGGATGTACCCTTGTAAGGGTGTAGAGCTGGTCCAGTGTTCCGCGACCGGGACGAAAACCACATTGCAGCTCCTGTAGCCGAAGTTCGACTAACGGTCGTACCCTTCTCTCCAGCACCCTGGAGTAGACTTTCCCAAGGAGGCTGAGGAGTGTGATCCCCCTATAGTTGGAACACACCCTCCGGTCACCCTTTTTAAAAATGGGGACCACTACCCCGGTCTGCCTGTCTGTCTCTTAGGGTGAGTCCAGCCACCCTACAAAGAAAACTCATATCCGCCGCTTGTATCCGTGATCTCGTTCTTTCGGTCATGACCCATGACAGATCCCCCAGTCACCCTTTTTTAAACTGGGGACCACCACCCCGGTCTGCCAGTCCAGAGGTACTGTTCCTNCACGGGTTCAGGTCAGGGAGGCCGTTCCTCCCAACCACGCCCCTCCAAGTCACACTGTCATTGCCCACATGGGCGTTGAAGTCTCCCAGTAGAACTATGGAGTCACCAGCTGGGGTGCTAAATAGGATTCAATAGCCCCTCTGTGAATCACCACCTTATCGTGGTGGAGGGATTTGTGTGCCCGAGTGATCCTAGGAGCTATGTTGTCGGGGGCTTTATGCCCCTGGTAGGGTCTCCCAAGGGAAACAGGTTCTAGGTGACGGGCCAGACTAAGAGTGATTCAGAAGATCCTAATGAAGAAAAGCAAGAAGAGTGACCGCACCTTGCCCGGACGTGGGATACCGGGGACTCACCCTGGAGCCAGGCCTGGAGGAGGGGCTCGCAGGCGAGCGCCTGGTGGCCAGGCCTTCACCCGTGGGGCCTGGCCGGACCTAGCCTGAAGAAGACACACGGGAACTCCCCCCTCAGACCCACCACCTGCAGGGGCAAGCATAAGGGTCCGGTGCATTGCGATTTGGGCAAGGTGTCCGGGCGACCTGGTCCTCGGCGGCCAAATCTGGTTCTTGGGACATGGTATGTCACTTCTCTGGTGGGGAAGGAGCCCGAGCTTGTGGAAGAGGTGGAGACATTCCGACTAGATATAGTCGGACTCACCTCAACCCACAGTTTGAGCTCTGGAACCAAATTGCTTGTAAGGGGCTGGACCTTGTTCTTCTCTGGATATAGAATTCAATGTTATTCAATTAAATATTTCTGTAGTTACACCATTGAAAACTTGTTTATGACTTTCTAAATATGATTGATTATTTCGAGCCACACAAATACACAGAACAGAACATAATCAAAATACACATAACGACAGAACACAAGCTTATTTATTTACACACACACTCACCCTATTTGTAACACTAAAGCCAGTTACATTAGTAACACAATATACAGAAATGTATACATTATAATTCATAAACAAGATATTACACACACTTAAAATTAATGTGTTATTCCCTGTACATCTGGTCAATATTAATGTGATATAGTTTTTTTTAAAAACATTTTTAGAGGCCTGACGACATGAAATAACACCCATGTAGCCACTTTTACACTTCTGTTATTCTGTGTTTACAACACATTGCTCAACTCTTATGTATGTCTTGTATGATTTGATTTTCATTGAAAATAGTTTTGCCTCGTTTTTTACACTGTCTTGGTTTTCGTACAGTATTGCATTAGCTACACAAGCTACAGTAGCATTTGCATACAGTAGCACTCCATTAAATCAAGTGCCCAAATAAAGCACTTGTGACTGCTAAATAACCCACCATGGGGCCATATATAATTATTCTATATAAAATTATTTTTTGATAAATATATATGGGTGTCTGGGGCAGAAAAAATGGATTTACATTAGTTTCTATAGGAAAAACTGTAGAGTATCGGACCACCCTCATGCCCCGCCTCCATAAGAATAGCCAGTAATTTGTATGTAATTTTCATTAGTGTCTTTCATCAAACACCACAGACCTTTAGTACGAGAAATAAAAACATTTTCCAATTTCACCCTAGTATGTTGTATGTTTTTTTTTTTACGCTCAGCTTTTAAGAAGAGGCATAAAAGTAAAAAAGGCTCACACAAAGCTGATGCCGTTAGGAAAGCGTTGCCCGTTTAACCAATGTCATTCGTAGTTCAATGGCAAATTGGCAAACCAAAGACGGTTGTCAATATTTATGTATAGTAATGACAGTCCTGCCCATTGTTGTGTAGTTAATCATTTAAATGAAAAAACTGTACACGATCAGCCAAATGGTAAAAACATGAGGTAGTAAAGTGTGTTTCCTTGGACAGCGACAATATCGGTGTATTGTTCATGTTCTGTCAAATGTCAACATGCTCTTCTACATCCTGTTTTTATTGATTGACCACTCTGTCACTCCACTTTTTACTTCCTAACATAGATATTGTGATAGGTCTTGTATGTTTTGCTTCTACTATATTTTTACTAATTATACTAATATCACATAATCTCTGTATTGCAAACATATTCTAAAATTATGCCATGAGTTACCTTGCCATCCCAGCCCCCAGCCGGTTGTACTGTGTTTGTGTATTTTTTAATTGATACACTTGTTGTGTATCACAAAATGGTCCACTAGGGCATCGTTGAGTCTTCTTGCATGCATATTTCATGACATGCATTTTCACTGAATACATCAATGCACCCTATGGTAGCACATATATAGTATACAGCATCAATTGCAATTACAGCACACCCAATAGCACCTGTTAACAATAAGATGCAAAGTTCCCAAAACACCCCTGGGTAAAGAATGTCACCATTCCTGGAAAATGGCTTCAATTATTTGTCGGTTTCTCCCTCGCACACTCATTAATATTGAATATCAAATATATAAGCAACAACTCTGCTCACGCATTTGATGCAACCTTAAGAGGAGCCAGACAGAGAGAGGGGTGCATTTAAATGTCAGATTATACGAAATCTGCCTCCTAAGTGCTCTTTGTCCTTCCTCGCCAGTTCATTTCTTGTGATAATTAAGGCCTTACCACGTTTTCATATACTGCTACTTTGCATAACTATCCCCAGGCCAACTTTCTATTGTATAGGGGACTAACACAGCTGGATCCACTTTCATAGGGTGGAAAATGAACTGTACTGCATAGAACAGGGCTGTAACAAAAAATACAAGTATATGCAATCCACCAACCATTAAGAAGTTTATAGCTTTAGATATACAGTGGTGTGAAATACTATTTGCCCCCTCCCTAACTTTTTATTCTTTTGCATGTTTGTCACACTTAAGTGTTTCTGCTCATAAAAAATAGTTAACTATTAGTCAAAGATAACATAATTGAACACAAAATGCAGTTTTTAAATTAAGGTTTACGTTATTAGGGAGGAAGAAAACTCCAAATCTACATGGCCCTGTATGAAAAAGTGATTGCTCCCCATTGTTAAAAAATAACTTAACTGTGGTTTATCACACCTGAGTTCAATTTCTGTAGCCACCCCAAGGCCTGATTACTGCCACACCTGTTTCGATCAACAAATCACTTAAACAGGAGCTACCTGACACAGATAAGTAGACCAAAAGCGCCTCAAAAGGTAGACAACATGCCAAAATCCAGAGAAATTCAGGAACAAATGAAAACAAAAGTAATTGAGATCTATCAGTCTGGTAAAGGTTATAAAGCCATTTATAAAACTTTGGGACTCCAGCGAACCACAGTGAGAGCCATTATCCACAGATGGCAAAAACATGGAACAGTGGTGAACCTTCCCAGGAGTGGCCGCCCGCCCAAAATTACCTCAAGAGCGCAGAGACAACTCATCCGAGAGGTCACGAAAGATCCCAGGGCAACATCTAAAGAACTGCAGGCCTCACTTACCT
This sequence comes from Oostethus manadensis, assembly GCA_024372805.1. Taxonomy (NCBI): domain Eukaryota; kingdom Metazoa; phylum Chordata; class Actinopteri; order Syngnathiformes; family Syngnathidae; genus Oostethus; species Oostethus manadensis. The sequence continues at coordinate 1,227,654 of QODF01000074.1, forward strand.
CAATTAAAGTCAGTGTTCACGTCTCCACCATAAGAAAGAGACTGGGCAAAAACGGCCTGCATGGCAGAGTTCCAAGACGCAAACCACTATTAAGCAAAAATAACATTAAGGAAAAAAATAAATTTAAAAAAAAAACATATCGATGACTGCCAAGACTTTTGGGAAAATATCTTAGACTGACGAGACAAAAGTTTAACTTTTTGGAAGGTGCGTGTCCCATTACATCTGGCGTAAAAGTAACACAGCATTTCATAAAAAGAACATCATACCAACAGTAAAATATGGCGGTGGTAGTGCGAGGGTCTGGGGTTGTTTTGCTGCTTCAGGACCTGGAAGGCTTGCTGTGATAGACGGAAGCATGAATTCTACCAAAAAATCCTGAAGGAGAATGTCCGGCCATCTGTTCGTCAACTCAAGCTAAAGCGATCTTGGGTGCTGCAGCAGGACAATGACCCAAAACACACCAGCAAATAGTTTTTCACACCACTGTAAATGAGTTTGAGTGCTCGATAATGTTGCAGGTTCCTCTTACAATTGATATCAAGCACTTATAGTCTATATACTCATGGGAGAAGCAACTAATACAAGTCATGTCCAATAATATGCAATAACAGTAAGTGAACCGGTGGAGACGAGTGATTCACAAATGTTTTTGCTGCATTTAGGACTCCCTAAACAGAGCGCTTATCGTTGTAGGTGGAGATTATTGGAAGGTCAGCCGTGTGCTACCTTGAATGTGTTTGTTTTATCTTGACAAAAAGCACATGGTTTAAGGAAGCAGGGGACAATTTGAGGCACTTAGAGCTCTGCAAAATCTACATCAATTTAAATGGAGGTTAAATACTTGTTGGCAAAAATGTCAATGAACTGGACAAATACTGAAAATGACAAGGAAATAAAAGACACAAATGCAGCGGGAAAACGACAACGGTCACGTTTCGTGGAGCAGGAGAATAAGTTGACCCCCAGAATGCAGAGGCGAAGGCGGGTGTTCAAAATAAAAATATATTTAATAAACTAAACAGGTACTTAAAGTGCAGGGTTCACAATCAAACGACGACAAAGGAAAAAGCTCTGTGAAAGAAAATAATGTTGCGGTTTCACAACAGATGGAAATCTTAAGTCACAGCGCTGATCAGGAACACAAATGAAGCAGAGCCAACAACAACAATAAACCAGCACTGACCCTGCGCTGGTGCTGGGCATATGAAAACCACTAATTGGGATTGGGCCCAGCTGGGCCCAATCCACCTATGGTGTAGTGTCTGCAGCTCCACACCAGCAGGGGTTGCAGCCTGCCAAAATAAGAGCACAGGACAGGAAGTGACGCCTTCTGTCCTGCGGAACATAACAACAACAATGAACAAGAACAACTCCACATTAAGATAGGTCATCCCAAATTCAAGAATATTAAAAAAAACATTTAATTCACAGTCAGGAGAACTGGAAAATCTGGGTTAGTATTTCCGTTTGTGCATCTCTGTGTGGAGTTTGCATGTTCTCCCCGTGCGTTTGTGGGTTTTCTCCCAGTACGCCAGCTTCCTCCTGCAATCCAAAAGCTTACATTTATTGTAAATGTAGTCTTATTTTATTCATTCATTTTCTATGCCGCTTATCCTCCTTAGGGTCGCGGGTATGCTGGAGCCTATCCCAGCTGGCTTTGGGCAAGAGGCGGGGTACACCTGGACTGGTCGCCAGTCAATCGCAGGGCACATATAGACAAACAAAGACAAACAACCATTTACACTCACATTCACACCTATGGACAATTTAGAGTTGCCAATTAACCTAACATGCATGTTTTTGGAATGTGGGAGGAAACCGGAGTACCCGGAGAAAACCCACGCACACACGGGGAGAACATACAAACTCCACACAGAGATCCCCAACGGAGATTCGAACCCTGAACCTCCTGACTGTGAGGCCAACATGCTACCCACTCGACCACCGTGCGATGGTCTTATTTTATTGATATTTATTTACTTATAGCTAAAAGTTTTTTTTACACATAGCAACACTACTGATCCTTTACTTGCTAACTTGTTCAGTCTTTTTTTTTTTCTTCGATGCCGGACCTGACCTGAAAAGGGACGGGTGGGGGGTGGGGTGAGGGATATAAGAAAGGGTGCAGAAGAACCTCACAAACATATTTCAACCATATTATAAACAACCGTGATAATCACAATTTCAGCAACAACCAGAACAGTCACAGAGCAAAATGAGCAAAAATTCAGGGGAAAGAAGAAGGAAAAATAATAATAATAATAATATAAATGTACACACATTCATATACATGTACATATATTTACATATACACATATATACATATTTATACATACATACACATACATATACATACACACACACATATATATACATGTATATATACACAGACACATATATACATATATATATGCATATACATGCATATACATACATACATATACACATATTCGTACACGTATACATACACATACTGTGCACATACACATATCCATGCAGTACATACATACATACACACACATATAGTGTACATATATATGTATACACACATAAATACATATTTACTAATAATGATAAACATACAAGAAAAACAACGAGAAAAGAAACAGAACCTCTTGAACAATGACCATCCAGATGACACGTGCAACAAATCTACATTAA
>QODF01000074.1:1230366-1247214 GCA_024372805.1 Oostethus manadensis
CATCCATCCATCCATCCATCCATTTTCCACCGCTTATCCGGGTCCGGGTCGCGGGGGCAGCAGCTTCAGTAGGGAAGTCCAGACTTCCCGGTCCCCAGCGACCTCTTCCAGCTCCATCGGGAGGACACCAAGGCGTTCCCAGGCCAGCTGTGAGACATAGTCCCTCCAGCGTGTCCTAGGTCTTCCCGGGGGCCTTCTCCCGACTGGGCATGCCCGAAACACCTCACCAGGGAGGCGCCCGGGAGGCATCCGGACTAGATGCCCGAGCCACCTCAACTGGCTCCTCTCCATGTGAAGGAGCAGTGGCTCTACTCTGAGCTCCTCCCGGATGGCCGAGCTCCTCACCCTATCTCTTAGGGTGAGTCCAGTCACCCTACAAAGGAAACTCATTTCCGCCGCTTGTATCCGCGATCTCGTTCTTTCGGTCATGACCCATGACACACCCCCCAGTCACCCTTTTTTAAAATGGGGACCACCACCCCGGTCTGCCAGTCCAGAGGTACTGTTCCTAACTTACATGCAATGTTGTAGAGGCGTGTCACCAACACAGTCCCCCAACATCCAGAGCCTTGAGGAATTCCGAGCGGAACTCGTCTACCCCCGGAGCCTTGCCACTGGGGAGTGATTTAACTACTCCAATTACATCAGCCACGGTGATAGAACTGTCCACGTACGTATCCTCAGACTCTGCTTCCTCTACGGAAGGCATGTCAGTGGGATTGAGAAGGGCCTCGAAGTATTCTTTCCACCGACCAACTATATCCACAGTTGAGGTCAGCAAGCCCCCGTCCGCACTGTAAACAGTGTGAACTGGGGGCTGCTTCCCCTTTCTGAGGTGTTTGTCAGAACCTCTTCAAGGCCGACCGAAAGTCATGCTTCATAGCCTCACTGAACTCCTCCCACGCCCGAGTTTTTGCCTCGACCACCGCTGAAGCTGCGTGCCGCTTGGCGCCAACCGCTGGAACACCCGCCGGAGGCCAGCCAGCTTCGGGCAAGCAGGACAACCGCCCCCGGGCCCAGAAGCCACCCAACCCCCCAAAGCAGGGGCTATACTCAACACCCCGGGAGCTCCAGGCCACACAAGGCACAACTGCCACGGGCCATCGCCTTCCCCAACGCCAGAGGCAGGCGCCCATAGAGGGCCCATGGGTCTATCCCCCCCCAATCCCCGTGACCCGTCCACCCCAGCCCCAGTACCCACACCAAACCCTGTTCCCACACTCACACATGCCAACACACATACACCCACACACCTACATTTTCACATATGCACCTGGATGTGCCACCCCCCAATGCAGAGAGCAGCATCACCGCGAGCTCCCCCGAGACACGGGGCCATACCACCATACCCGGCCGCCGGAAAATCCACAGAGCGCCACATGCACGCAGGCACGCAGGCACGCTTGCACTCCTCCCAGCACTGCGGCCGACTGAGATCCGGAGCCGAAACAACCCCCCCCACACACACACACACCGCCCCCCGCCCCAGGGAGCGTCCAAGAAAACAGGAGTGTAATAGGACCCTCTAATCCCCGCCTCCCCACCCAACTAAAAGTGTTATGAGGTGTTGAGATTTGCGTGTGTAGGCAATTAAAATTGAGGAGCCAAAACTGCGTGACACCATGGGCAGAACCACTCCGCCGGCTGAGCACGGCTAAGTAGCTCTGCCCGCCCTGTGACACAAGTCCCTCCACCCCAAAAACGAATGCGAGGTGTCAGTGAGTCTATGTATAGTGAATACGTGTAATTTAAACTGGGGAGTTTGCGGCCCCCAGGTCATGACAGAAGGAGGTCATGTTTGTGACACCCCCGCCACACCCCCATGGAGCACGCGCACTCCCCAAGATCCTATGTGCTTGTTTGCAGGGAGTGGGGGGGGGGAGGGCGCGAGGGATAGTAAGACTAGGAGGGAAATTATATATTTTTTTCCCTCCCAGAGGACAAGCCATTGGGCAGTAGGCACCCCTGTTTCCCGGGACCCACAGCGGGGCAGGGGCCGGTACGAGGCGAGGCGAGGCCTGGACGCCCAGCGACCGCAGTCCGGGAGTAGCCTCACCCAGATGTCACACACTAGCCACCATGCGCGCCACTGTAGGAGATTCCGGCGACCCCCAAACACCACCACCGCCATCCCCACCCCGTATCAGAGAGGAACCCAGGCAACACACCCCACCACTCGGAGAGGCAGCAACCATCCAGGCACAATCACACACCTCACCCCCCACCACTGCCCCCTGTGCCCACACCCCTGTTGAATCCCCTGCACCCAACATATGACATACAACATACACACAAACACACTGACACACAACTGCACTCGCGCACACAAACTCACACCCGCCCAACCCCCTGCACACTCCTCCAACCCCGGTCCTCCCAGGCATCAATCCGGCACTGGGACGCGCACCCATCCACCCCCGCAGCAGCGAGTCCGGGCCAACCCAGATGCCCCCGGAGGTCAGTTACGCCCCCACTCCCACATCCGGGTAGAGGCAGCCCCCGGAACCCAGGGCCCCGGAGTGCTGCCCCACCCACACCCAGCCAGCCCAGCCACCCGACCCGGGGCCCGACGGCCACGACCCAGGCCCCAACCCACGGTCCCCCACCTCTCCACCAACTGGTCGTCTTGGCACCAGACCTACCCTTGCCTCCACAGAGATAAACACCAGTCCCCCGCAGAGCAGCGTAGCCCAGCCCCCCTCACCATGTTTATACCCAAATATTGGATATTCCCTGTCAGTATTATGGCATCAGGTATACCCTGAAAGTGACAGTTAATGGGTAGAGCTGTGGTCTTAGACCAGTTAATAGAGTAATCAGACACTAATGAGTACTTGTTTATAAGTTGAATCGTGCGGGAAAGGGACGCTTGAGTATTCTGGAGAAAAAGTAATACATCATCAGCCTAGAGACTTATTTTGTGATCCATATCTCTGGTGCGGATCCCTTTGATTTCTTCATGTTGTCTGATGGCCGCTGCTAAGGGTTCGATAAATATGGAAAACAGTGAAGGGGACAGCGGACAGCCCTGCCTTGTGACTCTGTGAAGGCTAAAGCTTGAAGAAGTTTGATCATTGGTCCTCACACATGCATGTGGGTTGGTATAAAATATTCTGATCCAATCAATAAAACCCGGTCCAAACCCAAATGTCCTGAATAGAAATTTCCAGTTTACCCTGTTCAGTCTTTAAGAAACACAAGTTATGACTGCATCTCTCCAGGTCACTTGCATGTTTGGGTGACAGGAAGAAAAGCTCTGAGATTGAGGAGAAGGCTTTGGCTCCTAGTTTTCATGTAGAAATCTCTAAACCCCGAACGTAATACAACCTGACGTTTTTAGGGGTCATAGTGGTAGTTAAGTTTAAGGCGAGTTTAACTGAAAGTTTAAAGAGTTTAAGTGAAATTTAAGCAAAATGACAGTCACTTCATCCACCAGTGGATGGAGACAACTAAGAAGCACATGGTTGTGAGGGGGTGGAGGGTGATGGATGAGTCTATTGCATTCTGTCACTTGTACTTTGGCATACAGTCAAAGACACAATTTAGTCTAAAATATTACACGGGCCACTCCAGTTGACAAAGTTTAATGCTGATGTATGAACAGACAGAGGGGGCTAGCGGTTCTTTTCAAAGGACAATTAATTCATGTGCTTCCCACACACGCATGCACACGCACGCACGCACATGCACTGCAAGGGGTGGATACCGGAAGAAGGACAGTCACAGTCCTGTCCTAACAGTCAATGAGGGAGGCTCTGTGCAAAGAAATATGCTTGACCTTAAAGCTAAGCACAGCCTGAGAAAAAAAATCCTGTATCAGCACTTTTACTCTCATCCATAGGTTCTATTTTGGCCCCGCAAAGTTGTAAGGCTCTGTAGTTTTTTATAGAATGTTAACTATATAAATGTAACCAACATATAGGACAGATATAGTAATAAATAAGTAATAAACATATTCATATGTCATACCTATAATGAAACCTCTGAATGTAACCTGAGATGGCTTTATTCCCAATTCTACTAACATTTTTTGGGGAAAATAGTTCCACAAAAATATTCTGCAATACTAAGTATTGGCTTACATTGTCAAGGTGTAATACATTGAATAACAAGTCCAATATAAATAAATATATTAGAGTGTGACAAACTAGTGGCAGCTCAAGGGATTTATGTTTAATGGCAGCCTACTTCACATCAAAGATTGGTGGCGGTGCGGCCCGTCCATCCCAAGGCCTGTATTACGAAGCAGGATTTGTCCTAATCCTGGATCAGTTTAAGGATGAATGCAGATACAGGATGCTACAAAGCTGGTTCACTGTTTGGCGACATACATCACCACGGTAACTCACACGCTGGAGGTAACTTGCTCGTGAGCCAGCAGAGAAACGGCCGACACTAAAACAACCCAACGACACCGGCCTGTAACACCCTCGCAGTAGAGGCAGCGCTGCACCCTGAAGCCGCATGGAATCCAAGAACCTAGCCCCAGAGCCGGAAAGGCGAAACCAGCAGCCAACCAGCCGCTGAGCCCCTCCAACCACAGGAAGACGAGGTTTGGTGGCCCTTTAGCACTAAACTCAAAATGAACAGGGGAGTCACTATTCACAACACTTATTACCATCACAGCACATGAACAAATTTAATTCCATTCCATTTTCTTCCGTTTATCCGGGTGCTGGTCGCGGGGGTAGAAGTCTCAGTATGGAAGTCCAGACTTCCCAGTCTCCAGCGACCTTTTCCAGCTCCAAGGCGTTCCCAGCTCCAAGGCGTTCCCAGCCCAGCTGTGATGCATAGTCCCTCCAGCGTGTCTAGGTCTTTCCCGGGGGCCTTCTCCCGGCTGGGCATGCCCGAAACTCACCAGGGAGGCGCCCGGGAGGCATGCGGACTAGATGCCCGAGCCACCTCAACTGGCTCCTTTCAATGTAAAGGAGAGCGGTTCTACTCTGAGCTCCTCCCGGATGGCCGAGCTCCTCACCCTATCTCTTAGGGTGAGTCCAGCCACCTTACGAAAAAAAACCTCATTTCTGCCGCTTGTATCCGCGATCTCGTTCTTTCGGTCAAGACCCATAACTCATGACCATAGGTGAGGGTGGGAACGTAGATTGATCGGTAAACAGAGAGCTTTGCCTTCCGGCTCAGCTCTCTCTTCACCACGATGGTTTGGCACAGCGACCGCATTACTGCCGACACTGCACCGATCTGTCTGTCGACCTCACGCGCCAACCTTCCCTCACTTGTGAACAAGAACCCGAGATACTTGAACTCCTCCACCTGAGCCAAGACCTCACTCCCAACCTAGATGGGTACAGTCCACCCGTTTCCGACTGAGAACCATGGCCTCGGATTTGGAGGTGCTGAGTCTCATCCCAGAAGCTTCACACTCAGCTGCAAACTGCTCTAGTAAACGCTGAAGGTCACAGCCTGATGAGGCCATAAGGACCACATCGTCTGCAAATAGCAGAGACGAGATCCTAAGGTCACCAAACTGGACTCCCTCAACGCCTTGACTGCGCCTAGAAATTCTGTCCATAAAGATTATGAACAGAATCGGTGACAAAGGGCAGCCTTGGTGGAGGCCAACGTTCACCGGAAACAAGCTCGACTTACTGCTAGCAATGCGAACCAGGCTCCTGCTTCGATTGTACAAGGACCGAATGGCACATAGTAGTGGGTCACCAATCACGTACTCCCGGAGCAACCCCACAGGACACCACGAGGGTCACGTTTGAATGCCTTTTCCAAGTCTACAAAGCACATGTAGACCGGTTGGGCAAACTCCCACATAGCCTCCAGTACCCTTGCAAGGATGTAGGGCTGGTCCAGTGTGCCGCGACCGGGATGAAAACCACATTGCAACTCCTGTAACCAAGGTTCCCTTCTCTCCAGCACGCTGGAGTAGACTTTCCCAGGGAGGCTGATGAGTGTGATCCCCCTATAGTTGGGACACACCCTCCGGTCACTCTTTTTAAAAACGGGGACCACCACCCTGGTCTGCCAGTCCAGAGGCCAAGACAGTCCTCCAACCAGAGCCTTGAGAAATTCAGGGCAAAACTCGTCCACCCCCGGAGCCTTGCCATTGGGGAGTGTTTTAACTACCCCAAATACCCTAAGCCACAGTGATAGAACTTCTTAATAGAAGTAAAAGCCTCAATGCCTGCCCATACACTCCACACCCCATCACCACACACACAGATAAACAAATGAATGTAATGTATGTAAAGTTGAGCATAGAGGAACCGGGTGAGAAGGAGAAACCATCTGCACTTCAAAACCCCCACAATGATTTCATGCAAATAATAAAGATAATGAAATAGTTAGAGGATGGAAAATAAAAGCGTAATGTAATTACTGCACAAGTAAAGTACATCCAAGTAAATCTTAGTAAAAAGGTGTCGTGCCACTTATTTTAACTACTGTTTGAATGGCTGGCCACAGTGAAGCGCCCCCTGGTGGTGGCCAATACCGTGGTCGATGCAATTGTCTGTGGCCAATGACGTGCCGTAACGTTTAAAAATGCTTGAAAATGAGGAATAAAGACAACAATAAACTATTGTGAGAATAGAAAATAAAAGAGTAATGGAAGTCCTGCACAAGTGAAGTAATACAGTCAAGTAAACGCCAGATAAAAAGGTATCACGCCACTCATTTTAACCACTGTTTGAATGGCTGGCCATTGTGATGTGCCCCCTGGTGGTGGCCAATGCTGTGGCCAATGCCGTGACAGATGCCGAGGTCATTGGTGGTTAACCATTGGCCACAAAATGAGCTCGCCCTCTCTCCCCGATGCTATGTCATCAGCAGGTAAATGCAGAAACAGTGCCTTAAAAGTGGAAAAACGCTACACAACTGAAAGACCATTGACCTTGATCTTTATTAGAACCAGGCCACTCTACTTCACTACGTTTTAGTGGAAATCATAAGATGCTTTTATTCCAAAACATTAGGCCTACCGCATTGCTGGAGTTGACAGTAAACAACGATTATTCCCTATGGCAGCGTTAAAATTGGAAAGAAGAGTGTATTCATTTTCCATGCTTTGCGATTTTTGTCTTTGCTGTCGTATTCGAAAACCTTTGCGGCGACTTGTGAGGACCTCTGCTTCAACCTCGCCCCCGCCTACTCCTCATCTACTTGTTGTCAAGAAAGGATTGCTACCCACAACCGAAGACAAACTCTTCACATGGAATAAAGTATGACGCGGAAAGAAAACTTTTGCCATGCTCTGCTCTGGGAAGAGCTTGCATCAGTCCATTTTTGCCCTGTAGGTGTCACAGCCTGCGAGCATGTACACTAAGCAGGGAGGGTGCGGAAGTTTTGCACGGAACTGGAATTTATAACATTTCACTCTACTTAAAAAGAGGAAGAAAGGAAATATCATACTTTGCAAATTGGAGGCAATCTGCAACGTCCACACTTTTTATGATAAAACAGAATATTACTGTATTTAAATTAATTCAACGCCACTAACACGGTGCTGAAGCTGGAGCGCATTATGGCATTCCTCTCTCTTCCATTAATCTCCCAATATTCCATGAAGGCAGTCAAGTCCTATTTATAGGCCAGGGGATGATTAAGTGGAGAAGCGCAAGTGCCACACGGGGACCAAGGCTCATTTTATGTTTCCTGTCCTCTTTCTTTCATTACATACCCTCTCTCTTTTGTGCTCCATCTTCATCCCTTAGAAATGTTTATCCTTACATACGCTACGTGGATCCATATTGTGAAGGGTGCCTATTAGGGCACAACGTGGATGAAAATCCGTGATCTTACAGTACTGCAAGGCGTCCTTGAGTGGATGTAGAGCAGCACTGAGGACGTTCATTTCCATGTGTGCACTGATGATGAATGGGAGAGTAACCCAAAAATAGGAACTCTCAAATGTTTTTGGTTTTAAAAGAAGAAGAACTATAGGAACCATTGGAAAAGATGAGGAACTATAGGAAGTAATTTGAGAAGACACTGAATGTGCTTCCTTGATTTTCTTTGTCAGGAAGCTTCTATTATTCTTCAACTCTAACAAATAGAAATGCACTTTTTTATTATTTCTTTAGGACTCCGCTGTGTCTTTTGTCTTTTTGTGCAAAATTGAAGGATGCAGGGACAAAACATTCTTGTTTTGTTTATTAAACACTTTAACACAATCCGGTGTAGATATGCTAAGCCACTGGGGTCCAAAGTGTGGCCTGGGCGCTGTTTTCATCCCGCAGCTTGTTTTTTTTGGTAACATATTATTTTTTTACTGACTCTCAGATAAAACAATAATTTGCTCTGTAACCTATAACACAGAGCTAATACAGTATGTCAATGTTCTGTTCAGTTACATTGACCTCCAAATAATGACCTCCATTTAATTGTTTTTAGCATCTTTAATGCACATAATGTATCAAAGAGGCCAACGGCATCCTTCAATTTACCTGTATGAAAAAAAATATGGCCACCCTTGTGCCAAACAGTTACATATATCTAAAGCAACAGCTGTACAGCTCACCTTTATGTTAAAGTTCCATTCCATTCCATTCCATATTCTTGCGCTTATTCGGAACCGGGTCGCGGCGGCAGCAGTCTCAGTAGGGAAGTCCAGACTTCCCGGTCTCCGGTAACCTCTTCCAGCTCCGCCGGGAAGACACCAAGGCGTTCCCAGGCCAGCTGTGAGACATAGTCCCTCCAGCATGTCCTGGGTCTTCCCTGGGGCCTTCTCCCGGCTGGGCATAACCAAAACACCTCACCAGGGAGGCGCCCGGGAGGCATCCGGACTAGATGCCCAAGCCACCTCAACTGGCTCCTCTCGATTTGAAGGACCAGCGGATCTACTCTGAGCTCCTCCCGGATGGCCGAGCTCCTCACCCTATCTCTTAGGGTGAGTCCTGCCACCCTACGGAGGAAACTCATTTCCGCCGCTTGTATCCGCGATCTCGTTCTTTCGGTCATGACCCATAACTCATGACCATAGGTGAGGGTGGGAACGTAAATCGATCGGTAAAAAGAGAGCTTTGCTTTCCGGCTCAGTTCTCTCTTCACAACAACGATCCGGTATCTTAAAGTTGTCAAAATTAATAGTGTGATTTTTTGTACTGTCTGTAGCCCAGTGGAAACAAATAAAAAAACCAACTGTCTTTAGAGTGCAGTTCCGGGTAACGCCACTAGGGGTCGGGGTGCTGGTTGTGGGGTTTTGGGACAGTTGTGTGAACAGAAGAAGTCGCTGTTGAACAAGAGCCAAGAAGCAGCCATCCGTGTGAATGAGTCTGCTTTTAAGGTCAGAAGGTAAATCTTGTAAATAATAGGCATTCCTTATCATACAACACATTTTGTAGCAAAATAGTATTGGTTGGTTCTTACGGTGTGTGGATTTTTGGTGTTTAGGCGATCAGTTGGTTGATGCTAGCGAATAGCAAGAAAGGCTGCTCTTTGAACAAGCTGGCAGTTTGCCCTTCTGTCGGCCAACGTTTATTTCATTGGTAATGTAGGTCACTTGCACTTCTCATTGCAAAGCATATGTTTGTTTTTAAGGCTGAATACATGTCATGTGACTTGGAAAAGGTTTAATGTGACACATTTTGTTGCAGCATTGTTGTTGCTGCTACCACTGAGGTCTTTCAGAGGATGTTCATCCGAGGTAGTATTTTGTTGCGTTTCAATGAGGTAGTCAGCAATCAAATGTGGAATGTTCATGATACTTGATGTGAAAATGGTGTGTAATAATGTATTTTATAGACTTTGTATTCTGATATTCTCCGACAATACGAGTCAACCACTTACGTTTAAATTCCAGAATAAATAACCCCATAATAATACTTTGTATTGTATTTCTAATACTCAGTATTGTCCACCATTTTTATCTGTTTATTACTCTTATCATTCGCTTCATTTTTTTGTCCTCCCACATTCCTCCCACATTTCTTAATCAATTCTAACATCAAAATGTTCCGCTCATTCGGGGCAAGGTGGCTATTACAGACTTTTCAAAATCTTCCCACATTTAGTATAATTTCATATTTTCTGAGGATAACTGCACAGAACACCAACTACAGTCAAGGTGTCAGATGAAAAGAAGTGTTATCCTATGTTATATTATTGTGATTTCAATTTCAATTTTTGCCGCACGGTGGCTGAGTGGTTAGCACGTTGGCCACACAGTCAGGAGATCTGGAAGACCTGGGTTCAAATCTCCGTTGGGCATCTCTGTGTGGAGTTTGCATGTTCTCCCCGTGCGTGCGTGGGTTTTCTCCGGGTACTCCGGTTTCCTCCCACATTCCAAAAACATGCATGTTAGGTTAATTGGCGACTCTAAATTGTCCATTAGAGTATGAACGTGAGTGTGACTGGTTGTTTGTCTATATGTGCCCTGCGATTGACTGGCGACCAGTCCAGGGTGTACTCGCCTCTCGCCCAAAGTCTGCTGGGATAGGCTCCAGCATCCCCGTGACCCTAATGAGGATAAGCGGCATAGAGAATGAATGAATTTTTTACTCAGGGTTCTATGTTTAGTTAGTGTTAGTTCTGTTTATTTAATGCTCTATGTTTACTTAGAATTCTACATCGCACTGAGTCGCCAAAGAAAGTTCCTAGTTTGTGAATTGTTCACTTACAATGCCAATAAAGTTTTTATGATTCTGATTCTGTGTGCAAAATACACAAAGGACATCTACCAATACCACATGGAATGACCAAAAAAAATACAAAAAACTTTAAACATTTTCTATGCTGCTTATTCTCATTAGGGTCACAGGGTCTGCTGGAGCCTATCCCAGCTTCGGGCGAAAGGCGGAAGGGGTACACCCTGGACTGGTCGCCAGTCAATTGCAGGGCAGAAAAACATGCATGTTTTTTGGAGAAACCAGAGTACCTGGAGAAAACCCACACTTTCAGGAGCACATGCAAATTCCACACAGAGATGCCAAGCGGAGTTTTGAACCTTCCAGATCTTTTGACTGTGTGGCCAACATGCTAACCACTCGCCCACCGTGCAGCCTTAAACATGTAATATATACGAGCAAATGAGGTGGAGTACACTTAAGACTTCCCCCATTAGGTGAGTCTATGGGTCAGTTGGGAGAGTGCTTTGTTCCCAAACCAGAGGTTTAATTCTTTCAATCTTTCATTCTATGTTTTAACATATTTCCACTGCATTTCAGTCCAGCTTCAGCTTCCCAACAGCTTCTCTTTTCACTCTGCATTTCCACTTTCACACATTTTCAAAGCATTTCAGTTTTGCTACTGGCAGTGCCTCATCTAGTTGCACATTCTGTTTGTTTTATATACATGGATGTCCGTTTTGTGTGAGCTGAAAGAAAAAACAGAATGTTCAATAAACAAACATTTGCATAAAGCAAACATATTATCAGCAGTATTAAAATCTTTAAAAGAATCTTTCAAAGGAACATGTATTAATGATAAAACGTCTTTCTAGCTGCAATTGATTGCAAGTAAGTATGAGTTAATATGTAATATAATCTATATAACATGTATTGGACCTTTTTCTAACTACCACATAAAAAATACTTGCCACATTTGTTTATCAGCTGTGACGATGTAGAAATGACACACCTAGTACTGACCTTGCATGAAGCCCACCACGCTTTTTTCCGCTCTTCTCTTAGTTATATCCAATGTGAGGCTGAGATGCTTAAAGTGCAAAACCCTTGAGAGGGGAACAGCAGATTTTTTTTCACAGAACCATTAGAGCAAGGGAGCAGGCTATTTTCACTCTGATAAGTCATATTAGTTGGAGCAGCTTTCTTTCCAGATGCCTGAAATATAATACCTTCTGACAAAAGCTGATGTCTTCAATGAAAACATGCTGGGCGTAATCTTGATAACGTGGATGTCTGAGGGCACAGCAGGACCCCCCACAACCACCCTAGCAACAGTGGATCTTTCTTTGGAGTATAGCAGTAGTGAAGTGAAACTGAACTGAACATCAGCCCTTCGTATGCCCTCCCCTGTTGAACTCTCTTTGCACTATTTTAGGAAGCAGGAGCCTGCAAGAATACAAATATCCCCATCATAAGTCAGCCATTTTTAGAGGCTTTAGATGTTTTCAATCGAGTGTGTCAACAAGATAAAGGCACGCTACTATCTGATTTACCAAAAAAAAGGATGGGCATAATGATTGATTAACTGTTTATTAAGAATGCCATTGATTGTGTCAAATAGATGAAGCAAAATGAAGTGCACTACTCCGCTGCAACCAGCAGAGGCGCTGTTTTTTTCAGTCTTATCTTGTTTGCTGTCTAAAGAAGCTACAGTACATCCACACAGACCTCCTCTATGGTAGCATTATTCCGACACAATCATTTTTCTATAAACCAGATTATTTCTGTTGCTGTAGACCTTTGGTTCATCTTAAGGACACATCCTTTTAGCAGTGGGATGCCTGTCGTTTTGTTTTGTCTCCATCCCCCCTGCCTTCTCCCTCGCTGCATGTCTTAATCAACACCATTATCAGTAATCAAGCGCTCACCAGAACTTAGCGCTGTTGACTGCTGTCTGTGCCACGCAGTCAAAATCCATACGTCCCGACTGGCGTTCAGTGCGACTGGTGGAGGAACCAAATCTGCCAATTAACATCCTCACCACCTTACTCACCAACACAGATCTTTACTTCCTGTTTTCCTGCTTCCAGGCGAAAGATGAATTATCTTAAAATTAGCAACATCATTATCAGCTACTCTCCTGTTTGCCGTCCAGCCCAACCTTTGAGGCAATTCTGTCTTCTGCATACCCTGGGATTTAATTTGTTTGGCCCCACAAGTTGATCGTATGAACGTGTACGTTGTGACCTGTCTTTTTCTTTTTCAGACATGTGTTCTTGTTTGCATATATTTGCATATATTTATATATTTTTTAGTAAATCAGTAACCTGATCAGATATGGATGCTGTCTTTGATTGAATCTCCAAAAGTGGTTGGAATTATTTTTGGTATTATTTTTTTATGCTATGATCTTTGAACAGCACAGTCACCATGATGTACATTATGAAGTGGACTTAGGACAGCAACCATATGAAAAGCCCTCAGTGGTAAACAAGAGTCCAACATCCATGTGGCGCATGTGGTGTTGGATTTATGCACGTCACTTGGGTCTCGCAGGCATCAATATTCAAACCCATCTGTTTGGAAAATCTGTCTGTTTTCTACTGCAGATTAGTGTGTGACTTGTGGAGAGGAACGCTCGGTTTAGACTTGTGCATACTGACATGGCCAACAAGGTAGCTCCACAATGCTATGGATTTTGAGTTAAGTCAAGGTCTTTTTTTGGAAAGGTTCACCTCAAATTTGTTATCGACTATGGGGAAGATTTCTAGAGCGCCCAATATTGTTTTCTAATGGCTGGGACAATATTGTCCCGCGCTTCATTACCCACGATAGTACAGCTATTTTAACGTAGTTAGCTATAGCTGTAAAATATACATCTAAAAGACGTCAGTACTTATACATATCTATGATCAGACATCTAACTCTCTACCTTATTAGACATCTCATTGGGTTCTGTAAGTACGGCGCCATTTTCTGTTATCATAAACGAAGGTATTGTTATCATCGCAATAATTGGGAAATATTTCAGGTTTGTAGCCGTCCAGTAAGTACAATTAGAGAGATTGAAATGTTAATACATTGTGCTACTGTAAAATATGTGACGACAAAACCGTGAACGTAACAAAGAATCTGAGCGAGTGTTTAGTGCAAAACGCTAATGGATAGCAGCTAATGCTAAGGAGAAGCCTAGACACTCGCCTCGTTCAAATCTCAACGGACGAAGACAAGAGAATGCCACAAGCTGAAATATTAATGCGACACCTCAAGTAATAAAATGTCAATAATAGTGAACACTGTTCAAACTGTGACTGTAAATCGGTGGTGTTCAAAATGTGGCCACGGGGTCTTATGGACCCAAGCTTGTTTTGTGTCGTTATATTGACAATGTTATTAGCTGGCATATTCATTTATTTTTTGTACCTATCCTGATTGCGAGGTTGAATGCCATGCCAAGGTTGGGATTCACCGGGGTGGACGAAGAAGAGGTCGCCTACAAAGCACGTGCACATAAGAAAAAGCTTTTGAAGAAGGTATGCCAACCTTGTTTACGTCACTCCAGTGACCAACTTCATACATCTCAAAAAAGGGCTACAAGAAATGATTATTTTCTTAGTCAATTAATCTGACACTTGTGTTTTAGGGCCTGGACGGACCACATCCAAACGAATCAAACACAAAGTCACAGTACCTCGGAGTTTGAATACCTCGGGGTCTTGTTCACGAGTGATGGAAGGATGGAACGGGAGATGGACTGGCGGATTGGTGCAGCGTCTGCAGTGATGAGGACTCTGCACAGGTCTGTCGTGGTGAACAGAGAGCTGAGCCGAAAGGCAAAGCTCTCAATTTACCGGTCGATCTACGTTCCTACCCTCACCTATGGTCATGAGCTTTGGGTAGGGACCAAAAGGGCAAGATCGCGGGTACAAGCAGCCGAAATGAGTTTTCTCCGCAGGGTGGCTGGGCTCTCCCTTAGAGATCGGGTGAGAAGCACAGTCATCCGGGAGAGACTCGGAGTAGAACCGCTGCTCCTCCGCATTGAGAGGAGCCAGACAAGGTGGCTCGGGGGTCTGGTTAGGATGCCTCCCGGACGCCTTCCTGGGGAGGTGTTCAGGGCACGTCCAACCAGTTGGAGGCCTCGGGGAAGACTGAGGACCAATGGAGTGACTATGTCTCTCGGCTGGCCGAGAAGGCCTTGGCATCCGCCGGGAGGAGCTGGACAAAGTGGCCGGGGAGAGGGACGTCTGGGCTTCTCTGCTTAGGCTGCTGCACCTGCGACCCGACCTCGGATAAGCGGAAGAAAATGGATGGATGGATGGACAAAGTCACAGCTGATGTGTGTGAATATCTCGTAGACAACGATAGCAGCTCTGCTTTTATGAATGACTTAGCAAATGAAAAAATATTCACGTTTGAGAGGCGGAAATCAGGGGATATTTACTTTTTGATCAAAAAGGGTTAATGGAATAGCAAAATAGAGCTGTAACTTGTTGCAACTCTACATCACTATTATCAAAATGTCCACCTTTTTGCTTTTTGTATTCCACAGGCTTTGTTTTTCTTTTTCTTTTTTTTTGTCCATCATCATAACAGCAGTCAAGCTGCCTTTAAATGCTGAGCAAAATTTCTTTGCCAAGGGAGACTTCATAATCCAAATGAGTCTCCCTTGACAATTGACTGCGTTTATTATGAATTTTGTTGCGCCACATTTCGATGCCGGACCTGACCTGAAAAGGGACGGGTGGGGGGTGGGGTGGAGGATATAAGAAAGGGTGCAGAAGAACCTCACAAACATATTTCAACTATATTATAAACAACCGTGATAATCACAATTTCAGCAACAACCAGAACAGTCACAGAGCAAAATGAGCAAAAATACAGGGGAAAGAAGAGAAAAATAAAATAAATAAGAATAATGATAATACTAATATATATATATACACACATCTATATATACATACATACACATATATATGTATATATACATACATACACACATATTCGTACACGTATACATACACATACTGTGCACATACACATATCCATGCAGTACATACATACGTACACACATACAGTGTGCATATATATGTATACACACATACATACATACATATTTGCTAATAATGATAAACATACAAGAAAAACAACGAGAAAAGAAACAGAACCTCTTGAACAATGACCATCCAGATGACACGTGCAACAAATCTACATTAAATCTACATTAGTCTGCAGTGACAGGATAACTGCATCAGAGTGAAACAGAGAATGAGATGTTTGTGGTGACCACATTCATGCATCCCAAACCACACTCCCTCCAAAAGCGAAGGTCCGACTAGGAAGACGCCGGAGCACGGCCCCCCCCAAGAGGCAACCGCGAGTTCACTCCGAAGAGGTGCAAGGGAGACCCAGCCGGACGCCACTCAGCAGCCGAGCAAGGGCCACAGGGGGGACCTGGGCGCCAACCGCCGGAATACCCGCCGGGGGCCTGCCAGCTTCGGGCAAGCAAGACAACCGCCCCCGAGACCACAACCCCCCAAAGCAGAGGCCATACTCAACACCCCGGGAGCTCCAGGCCACCCCAGACACAACTGCCGCGAGCCATCGCCTTACCCGACGCCAGAGGCAGGCGCCCGTAGAGGGCCTATGGGTCTACCCCCCGCCCAACCCTGTTCCCACACTCACACATGCCAACACGCATACACCCACACACCTACATTTTCACATATGCACCTGGATGTGCCACCCCCCCAATGCAGCGAGCACCGAGACACGGGGCCATACCACTATACCCGGCCGCCGGAAAATCCACAGAGTCCCACACGCACGCACGCAGGCACTCCTCCCAGCACCACCGCCATCCCCACCCCGTATCCGAGAGGAACCCGGCAACACACCCCACCACTCGGAGAGGCAGCAACCCTCCAGGCACAATCACACACCTAACCCCCCACCACTGCCCCCAGTGCCCAGACCCATGTTAAATTCCCTGCACCCAACATACGACATACAACATACACACAAACACACTGACACACACCTGCACTTGCGCACACAAACCCACATCCGGCCAACCCCCTGCACACTCCCCCAACCCCGGTGCTCCCAGGCACCAATCCGGCACCGGGACGCGCACCCATCCACCCCCGCAGCAGCGAGTCCGGGCCAACCCAGATGCCCCCGGGGGTCAGATACGCCCCCACTCCCACATCCGGGTAGAGGCAGCCCCCTGGAACCCAGGGCCTAGGAGTGCCGCACCACCCACACCCAGCCAACCCAGCCACCCGACCCGGGGCCCGACAGCCACGACCCAGGCCCC